>CAUPSL010001383.1:0-160737 GCA_963514005.1 Raja brachyura
TTTGGTGAACTCACTGTGGTGGATGCTAAATTTGTGTTTATTATGTGTTGTGTCATTAAAAAAAAAAATTATATGTATGACTGCAGGGGAATGAAATTTTGTTCAGTCCGAAAGGTCTGAATGACAAATAAAGAATCTAATCTAATGATAGTCTTGCTGATCTGTGGGCAAGCAGCATTTCACTGTACCCTGGTACGTGTGATCTTAAAGGAACTATTGGCGATGCAAGGAACTACAGATCTGTACTCTTAAACAAAACACAAACTGCTGGAGGAACTCGGTCAGGCAACATCTATGGGGGGGGGGAAGAGACGGCACTTTGGGTCGAGACTGTTCTCCATTCTGAAGATGGGTCCCGACCCAAAACATTGCCTGTCCCTTCCCTCCACAGATGCTATCTGATGCCTATTGATGAATGTAACTCCAGCATTGTGATTGCTAACATCAGCGGTTGCTGAGTAAGTGGGGCATGCTGACACCTTCTAGGGCCAACAACTCATTCATTCATAGACACAAGTTGCCGTCGTAATTCCAGCGGGTCAGGCAGCATCTCTGGAGAAAAGGAATGACTAGGTGATGTTGTGGGTCGAGACCCGAAACATCATCTATTCATTCCCTCTCTCCAGGGATGCTGCCTGGCCCGCTGAGTGACTCCGGCATTCCTTGTGCATCCCTGGTGTAAACCAGCATCTGCAGTTCCTGGTAAACCCGTTCATTCCACGAGTTGTATTTGCAGGTGCGGTGAGCAAGTGCCCTCCCGTGTACGTGGATCTGGCGTACATCCCGAACGGCCACGGTGCCACGACAATCAACACCGACTTCTTCAGGCGGCTGCGGTCGTCCATCTATGTGATCAGTGGAGATGACCCTCAGAAGGAAGGGGCCATGAGGAACATTCTGGATTCACTCCTGGAAGGCAAAGCAGCGTGGAACAACAACATGCAGGTGAGCATCGATTCCCACATGGGCCATCACGCCTAAGTCAGTGGAGGCCAAGCCAATGGATATTCTTACGGCAGAGGTTGATAGATTCTTGATTAGTACGGGTGTCAGGGGCTTTAGTATAGTTTAGAGATCCAGTGCAGAAACAGGCCCTTCGGCCCGCCGAGTCCACACTGACCAACGATCCCCGCACATTACCAGACACATACACTAAGGAAAATTTCCACTTATACCAAGCCTGGGATCTTATACCAATACCTGGGATGTCAGAACTTTCATATGAGGAAAGACTGGATAGACTTGGCTTGTACTCGCTGGAATTTAGAAGATTGAGGGGGGATCATATTGAAACTTGCAAAATTCTTAAGGGGTTGGACAGGCTAAATGCTGGAAGATTGTTCCCGATGTTGGGGGAGTCCAGAACAAGGGGTCACAGTCTAAGGATAAGGGGGAATTCCTTTAGGACCGAGATGAGGAAAACATTCTTTACACAGAGAGTGGTGAGTCTCTGGAATTCTCTGCCACAGAAGGTAGTTGAGGCCAGTTCATTGGCTATATTTAAGAGGGCGTTAGATGTGGCACTTGTGGCTAAAGGGATCAGGGGGTATGGAGAGAAGGCAGGTACGGGATACTGAGTTGGATGATCAGCCATGATCACATTGAATGGAGGTGGAGGCTCGAAGGGCCGAATGGCCTACTCCTGCACCTATTTTTCTATGTTTCTACACCTGTACGTCTTTGGAATTTGGGTGGAATCCGAAGATCTCGGAGAAAACCCACGCAGGTCACGGGGAGAACGTGCAAACTCCGTACAGACAGCAACCGTGGTCGGGTTCGAAGCCGGGGTCTCTGGCGCTGCAATAGCTGTAAGGCGGCAACTTTACCACTGCGCCACCGTGTTGCCCTATAGGGAGAAGGCAGGAGAACGGGGTTGGGAGGGGAAGATCGATCGGCCACGAATGCTTGTCGGGCAGCATCTCTGGGGAATAAAAGGATCCTGTGGCTGTTTTGAAGAGCTGGAGAATTTTCACCAACCACCTGGGACGCAACATACTCGATGTCACAATGATAAATAATCAGATTGTTATCGTGCGGCTGTTTGTGGGCGTGAGCAAAGTTGGCTGCCGGTTACCTGTGCTGCATTGACTGCATTTAAAGTCACTTCATGTCCCAAGGTCATCGAAGGTTGCTGGATGAATGACAGTATCGGGAGTTGCTTGGTAGCTTGCTGCCGCTATTTCTGTAACTTGCTGACGTCCTGCGTGCACTCCACGTCATTTCTGCCGTGCAAAACAATGTTCTCGTACGTCTGGTGGGTGGCGCAGCGCAGCGGTGGAGTTGCTGCTTTGCAGCGCCGGAGACCCAGGTTCGATCCTGACCGCGGGTGTTGTCTGTACGGAGTTTGCACGTTCTTCCCCGTGACCTGCGCGGGTATTCTGCAGAATCTCCGGTTTCCTCCCACACTCCAAAAGGGTTAATTGGCTTTGGATAAAATTGTAGATTGTCCCTTGTGTGTGTGTAGATTGCCCCTTGCCGATTTTTATCAGTTATATCAGTGGCAGCAAAAGATTTTGAACATTTCAAAATTCGGGGGCGACAAAAAAATGTTGCGACACTTGAAAAAACACAGCGCGTCATACGACATCGCGCTGCGTCACCCCGCATATTTTTCAGTGACCTGATCCGTCAGTCAATGATGCTGGCAGTCGCCAAAAAAATCGCTGTGGGATAGGCCCGATCGCCGGTCGGCACGGAAACTGCGGGCCGAAGGGCCTGTTTCTGTGCTCTGTAGCTCTAAACTAAGCTGAGATGTGCTGAAGCCAAGATGGTGATGAATCTGCACGGCACGGCATGCTGGTTGTAGATTCACAATCCTTCATTACAGTCCCTCCAATCTTTTTAAATCCTTATTTCAACATCAGTATTTATCTTGCATTAAACATTATACCCTTTATGCTGGGCCGCCGTGGGCGGTTTGATTGTGAACATGTACAGTCTTTTTGCTGACGGGGTAGCAAGCAACAAAGAGGCTTTTAAACCGTACCTTGGTGCAGTTTACAATAATAATCTAAATTTAAGCTCTTGGGCGGATGATACCGTGTTTTTGGCGGCACGAGTGGCCATTGGGCACGACAAATGTTTGCCCGCCTAACACCATCTAGTAGTCGTGAATTTTGTCATGGAACGTAGAACCGTACGGCGCAGCAACAGGCCATTCGGCCCACAATGCCTGTGCTGACCACGGTGCCGGGTTAAACTGATCTCATCTGCCTGTACATGATTCACAAGTTAAAGGAGTAGAATTAGGCCATTCGGCCCATCGAGCCTGCTCCGCCATTCAATCATGGCTGATCGCTGCCTCCTAATCCCATTTTCCTGCCTTCTCCCCATAAGTGAATATCACAGCGAGGAATGTTGATTCCTGTGTGGTGGATGTTTATGATCAGTTTTATTTTGTGCTGTGTGTATTTTTGTTTTTCACTTAGTACGGCTGTAGGGGAACTCAAATATCACTGTACCTTAATCGGTGCATGTGACGATAGATGTGAACTTGAACTTGAACTAACCCGTGATGCCTGTCCTATCTCAAGAATCCATATCTATCTATTTCTTGCACTTCCATTTGCCTCTCTTAAATGCCATTAAAGTATCTGCCTCCTCCTCCTCCACCACCACCACCCCCCTGGCAATGGGATCCAGACTCCCCAACACACCCTGTTAAAAAAACACAACCACTCCCACATTTATCCATTAAACTTTCCCCCTCTCGCCTTATAGCTCTGCCCTCACCCTGTGGGAAAGAAAGGTTCTGAATGTCTACCCTATCACTGCCTCTCATTTTATATACACTGCTTCTATCAAGTCTCTCTTCAACCTTTAACGTTCCGGGGGGAAACGATGTCGGAATGTATCCAGCTTCTCCCTGTAGCTGAAGCCTGCTACTCCAGGTAGCGTTCCGGTAAACCTTCCCCTGCATCCTATCCAAAGCCTCCGCTTCCTTGCTGTAATGGGGCGACCAGAGATACTCACAGTTCAGCCACAGTCGTTAATGTCCTGCCCGCCAACTCTTGTGGATTGCTGGGGCAGTGGGGTGTTGGAACTCAACCACCCGTCCACAGCCTGAGAGCAGGTCCTGAACTACTAGCTACGTCTTTGGTGACCCCCAGACTATCCTAGATTGGACTTTGCTGCCTTTACCTTGCACTGAACGTTATTCCCTTATCATGTTTATGGTCTCACCATATATTCTCTCTCTCACTCTCTCTTTTTCTCTCTCTCCCCACACACACACACAGAGGCGCACAGACAGGCGCACGCATACACACATACACATACACACACACATACACACACATACACACACACATATATGCGTGGTCTCACTAAATGACTCGATTGTAATCATGTATTGTCTTTCTGCCGACTTCACGCAACAAAAGCTTTTACCGTAGAGAATAAATTAAAAGATTTTGTTTATAAATTAAATAAACTAAAAGACTCCCCCCCCCCCCCCCCCCCCATCCCTTATCTTTTGCAGGTGACTATAATCCCGACCTTTGACTCCCCCATCATGCACGAGTGGTACCAGGAGACGCACGAGAGGCAGCAGTCGATGAACGTCACCGTGTTGGGCAGCAACAGCACCGTCGTTATGCAGGAGGAGACCTTCCCAGCATGCAAAGTTGAATTCTGATGGCGGCGGTTGGGCGGACGGACACAAAGACTGTGGAACGCTCTGCTTTTGCCGAGGACCCAGAGCCAGGCAGGCTTCCCTTCAACACCAGCCTGCCCCCACCCCGGGCAATATGTAGGCCTCTTTCTGAAGTGTTTTGTTTCTAGTGATGCACATAACCATGGATGTTTTGTCCCAGTTCCTGTCAAACCTCTCTTTCAGTTGCACAATTGTATCGGCCACAGGGCGCGGTCCTCACTAGAGCGGCAGTGAACTGGGTGGAGAGGCAGAACTCTGACCATGGGGGGGGGGGGGGGGTGAGACCGACCTGGGGCCAAGGGCATGAGGTGGGAGCTACTGTCCACTCATCATACTGAAGTGGCGGCACTTTGGTGCACGTGTGTTGTTTTTTTACTGCTTTCATCCCCAGCGTACACATCACCTCGGGAACAGAAATCTGAAGCGATCTGTTCCGGTCACGTTGAGTTGACATCCTCGACGTCAATATGCATCCCGGCTGCTGCTCGGGCTCCAAGCCGCTTTGAAGCAGTGAGGGGCGCAGACACTGTTTAGCCTTTTCTTGGCTCGTGACCTTTGCCGTGTAGACCTGCCCCCAAGTGAATGTCCACCTCCCGATGGGTTGAGACCACCTTCACCTTCGCTGCTGCACCACCCGAGATGTGTGTGGGTCTGGTATCTCTGAGACATGTGACACTGTAGAAGCCTCGGCCTTCAAGCCTCAGTGGACAACCTGGTGCAACAGCCCAGTAGCTGGGTTGGTCTGGAGCTGGTGCTGTGTCGGTGCACGATAGCCAGAAGCTAAGGTCCTCCTGTTTCACCATCGTAAAATTGTCCCTTTAACTTGGTCCAAAACTGGGCAGAGCAAACAAAATCTGTGCAGGGTCCCGATCCTGACTAATGCCACTTGATATTCGTTTTCCAATGAAAATGGTGACTCGGGGCTGGCTATCTACTGGAAAGGCTCTTATTTAGTTATTCAGTCAGTGTTTCCACCATTGACCATGAGATCTTCTGACTTCTCTTTGAATGTCATGTGTTCTTGAGGCAAATGACCATTTCAATCATTAGAATTCCAAAGGAAGAGTCTTATCACCGGTCGTAGGGTGGGTTGCCAAGTGTCATTAGTCAACAAGGCTAGTACTAGTCAAGAAACTGTGATCATTTGGTTGTGTTGGGCAGCTTTAGAGTCGGCTTTGATTCTTGGGGAAAACAGAATCTAGACTGTTGCGACACCACTTCTAGAGACCTCAACCATTTAAAATGAGGATCTCGGGTGCTGCTTGATATATTAAATATATATTGCATGTTAATTCGCTTTGGTAGGTTAAATATTTGTCAAGGAAGGCGAGTGGTGGGCGTTGGATGGAGATTAATGGCCCACCAGGTCGCGGATCTGAGGACACGTTGCTTATGAGGGGTTACAAGTTGCCATTGGAAGCTCAGCGAGGCGTAGACACTGAATTAGAGGGGTGGATTGGCTGGCTCCCTGATTAACATACACGCACACAAGCTCCAATTGCATGTCTGCCTCCACCCTCTGACAAGGAGTTCGTTAAAGCTACAATCTGTGAAATAGTTTTTAGATATAATCCCCCCCCCCCCCCCTCTCCATTCTGGCCTCCCAGCAGCCTATACTCCAGCGTAACCATCATATTCCGGTTTCTAAGTGTGTGCCTGAAGTTAATGATGTTGATCAGAGAATAACGTGTTGCTCGGGGAGTTCCTGCCATACATCGGGCTTTGTTGCTGAGAACTATTGGAGGAGAGGACATTGGCTTTGGAAAGCTTTGCTTGGAGGAGATGTCTTGGATGAGAATGTTGGCGTGCTCTCGATCTCTGGATGTTGTGTGGGGTTGCGGATGACTTGAATGTCTCCTCCGTGGCAGGTTACAGGATGGTGATCGCACCCACCGTGAGGCCGTTGGCTCTGGTCACTTTGTCCGTTATCCTTGAAGCTCGGCCTCTGTCCCAAGATGGCGGCCTTGTCACCTAGGCCAAGGCTGGTGGCTAAACAGGGGAAGCCTTGTGTCAGGAGCGAGTGATTGTTTGGGTAAGTAGTAGAGGGGAGAGGAGGATGTATTGTGAAATGAGTTAAGTCGGTCATGGTGAAGGCAGAATGATTGAATGTGAAAAAATGTAGAAACAAAAAAAAGAGATTTATACCACAGACAGGCCCAAAGTGAGACTGGCAGCATCTCTGGAGAAAAATGACAGGCGATGTTTCGGGTCGAGACCCTTCCTCGGGCTGACAGCTAATAATGAGAGTCCAAGAATGGCAATGTGCCAACTGACAGTCTGGCGAAGGGTTAGGACAAGGGAACGTCACCCATCCCATCTCTGTGGAGATGCTGCCTGACCTGCTGAGTTACGCCAGCACTTTGTGTCTATCTTTGATTGAATGTGAGTTGTACTGAGGGCACAGAACCTCCTTTACAGGTTTACCGTGGTTTCTGGACTGGAGAAAGCATTAATACAAATGACTCCGGTCTAATGGGGTACAGGGTCCCTCAAAGTGGGGTTCAGCAATGTTTTGTAATCGAGCACTATTCCTTGTTGCCCGCTTGCCCAACCCGTCTACCATTGCTCCAGAGGATAGACACACGACAAATGCAGGCGTGATTCAGCGGGACAGGCGGCATCTCTGGAGAGAAGGAATGGGTTGGGTTTTCTGGTCGAGGCCCTTCTTCAGACCCGAAACGTCACGCCTTCCTTCCTTCTCTCCAGAGACGCTGCCTGTCCCGCAGAGTTACTCCTGCATTTTTGTGTCTACCTTCGGTTTAATCCAGCATCTGCAGTTCCTTCCCTACCATTGTTCCAGACCTTGTTTAGAAGACCCGCCACTCGCTGCAAGATCACCTGGAGTGAATGGTCTGTTCAATGTTTACATCTTGTGCTCCAGAGAGAGAGAGATCGAGTCTCGAACACCTTGTCCCCCTGATTCCAGTTCCTCAAGTTGACATACACTCCAGTGAGCGAGCGTCTGTCCTGCAAGCTAAATGACGATCAGTCTGTAATCGATGCCGCGATTCCAATCTACTTATTTATTCGTCAAATTAATATATAAGCTGGTTTACACTATTTTGTAATTGCTGCTTTGTGTCAGAGCAGGACTGTTGATCTTTTGTGTCGAGCTTACCGATTTTTAAAAAGAAATATTTTTAACGTGAGGCTAATCAGTATTAAACACTAATTGATAGTTTGAGGTGAAACGCAACATGCGGTTCCACTTGATTCATGCATTTCATTAGGGCCTGTGCGGCGTCCTCGCGGCTAGCTGACTGCCGGGCGACCAAGCCATGTGATGAAGGGGGAGCTTTGTGTTTCTGTTGCAACTGTTTACACGTCGTCCTGTGGGCAATTGGCCCGGGTTTGGAACCGGTGACGTGGCTCGCCTCACCAGACCGAGGGATAGCAGGTCCTGCTCGCCGTCTGCCAAGGTGGAGAAGCTCGGCTCTGTTCCGCTCCCTCCCGCCACCCTGCTGAGGGACAATTGACTGATTCTCAGTCCCTCCCCCTTGCCTGTGAAGCTGGGCGTCCAGGAGGAAGGATGTCACTTTGACTGGCTGCGTTGAAAGTTGATAAGTACCCGCGCTCTCTGGTCTGAGTTCAATGTGAAGAAGGACTTGCCGTTCCACATTTCACTGTAGTCGGGAGGCTGTCTGCACTGGTTGTCTTGGATCACTTCCTGCGCAGGCCACTAATCCCTATCACTTGCTTTTAAAGATTGTTCTGTGTGCACACACTGACATGTCTCAGCACTACCCTACAATTCCTGGCTTTAATATAGAGTTGAACAATAAAATATTTCAATAAAGGGAATCATTTTCATTGTTTGCTTTCATTTATTTTTTTTTGGACTGCGTTTTCTAAACCGTTATTGACCACTTGTAGCTGTGAATTGATGCAAAGTTGTCTTGCTACACAGCCTGAAGTCTGGAAATGTATGAAATGCAACAAATATTTTTATAATTCAATCAGTAGTGGGTGCCTCGGGCATTCGGTGGCCACCTCCCAGTTGCCCATTTAGGGCAGCGTGGTGGTCGAATTCCTTCCTTTCCACGCCGGTCCCGGGTTCGATCCTGACTGCGGGTGCTGTTTGTATGGAGTTTGCACGTTCTCCCTGTGCCCGCGTGGGTTTTCTCCGCTTTCTCCCCACACCCCAAAAACATATAGGTTTGTAGATGAATTGGTGTCTCTAGTTTAGAGATACAACTCGGACACGGGGCTTTAGTCCCACTGAGACCGAGCTGACCATCGATTAAAAAAATCTTCCCCCACCCCTCGTTAAACATTCGGGCCAAGTTACAATTTTTTTTATTTTTAATTAATAGTTTTTATTGGAGGGGGAAAAAAAATTCACAGTACATCTGATGTATGGCATTACAATTTTTACAATAAAGGCAGATAGATCCCCACTTAATGTCAAGTGCCCTCAGTCAATAGGTAGTTCCTTTAGACTCTCAAAGTATGATTTAAAAAAAGGGTTCCCATTTCAAATAAAACTTTTTCAATTACAATTTTTACCAAAGCCAATTAACCTACAAGCCTGTACGCCTTTGGAGTGTGAGGGGAAAACCCCACGTGGTCGGGGAAACCCCACGTGGTCGGGGGGGAAGAACGTACACCGGGGAAATTCTGCAAAATTTCCCAAAGCGTGTAGGATGGAACTAGTGTTTGGGTGATCATTGGCCGGCCTGGACTCTGTGCTGAAGAGCCTGTTTCCACGCTGTATCTAAAGTCCAAAGATAGACAATAGGTGCAGGAGGAGGCCATTCGGCCCTTCGAGCCAGCACCGCCATTCACTGTGATCACGGCTGATCATCCCCAATCAGTACCCCGTTCCTGCCTTCTCCCCATATCCCCTGTCTCTGCTATTTTTAAGAGCCCTATCTAGCTCTCTCTTGAAAGCATCCAGAGAACCTGCCTCCACCGCCCTCTGAGGCAGAGAATTCCACACTCACAACTCTGTGAGGAAAAAGTGTTTCCTCGTCTCCGTTCTAAATGGCTTACTCCTTATTCCTAAACTCTGGTTCTGGACTCCCCCAACATCGGGAACATGTTTCCTGCCTCTAGCATGTCCAAGCCCTTAACAATCTTATATGTCTCAATGAGATCCCCTCTCATCCTTCTAAACTCCAGAGTGTACAAGCCCAGCTGCTCCATTCTCTCAGCATATGACAGTCCCGCCACCCCGGGAATTAACCTTGTAAACCTACGCAGCACTCCCTCAATAGCAAGAATGTCCTTCCTCAAATTAGGAGACCGAAACTGCACACATTACTCCAGGTGTGATCGCAATGGGGCTCTGTACAACTGCAGAAGGACCTCTTTGCTCTTGTATTCGATTCCTCTTGTAATAAAGGCCAACATGCCATTCACTTTCTTCACTGCCTGCTGTACCTGCATGCTTACTTTCATAGACTGATGTACAAGGCCCCCCAGATCTCGTTGTAGTTCCCCTTTTCCCAACTTGACGCCATTTAGATAGCTAGATGGTGTGCTGGTACTGAGAGCCATTGAAGTCTGTGTGACCAAGTCAATGTTGGTCACACAGAGTTTGTCCACTGATCATGAAGGAGCAAAAATAGATATCCCACATTTGGGAAGAGGGAAATGAGGTAACGTCTGGTGTGAATCTGCGCACTACCAGACTGAGGTGATGCCGAATGGTGGGTTAGTGGTGGGGAGGCTTTGAGAAAGTTGGGTGCATTCCCCAAAGGTTTATTAACCAGCGTGGAAACAGGCTCTTCAGCACAGAGTCCAGGCCGGCCAATGATCACCCAAACACTAGTTCCATCCTGCACGCAAGGGAAAATGTACAGGATTTCCCCAGTGTACGTTCTCCCCCTGACCACGTGGGGTTTCTCCGGGTGCTTCAGTTTCCTCCCACTCCAAAGGGGTACAGGTTTGTAGGTTAATTGGCTTTGGTAAAATTGTAAATTGGACCGAGTGTGCACTCGTGTGGAACGGAGGAAGGGTCGATGGTCGGCTCGGACTCAGTGGGACGAAAGGCCAGTGTCCGAGTTGTATCTCTAACCTAAAGAAACCAATTAATCTACAACCCTATGTGTTTTTGTGGTGTTGGAGGAAACCGTGGAAAACCCACGAGATTTAAAGTTAACATAAACATTCACCACGGCAATAATGTCCAATCTCCTTCCTCATTTATTCTCCCGAGATTGGGGCGGTCGAACCATCCGCGGTCGAAGCTCCCAAAGTCGGTCCCTATCCATAGACCGTAAGCTCCACCATAGTAAGTCCACAGGCTCCCGCTGATGGAGATCCAAGGTCGGTCTCCAGCAAAGGCCGGCAACTCCACCATGTTAGGCCGCAGTGTGGACGGAGATACGACACGGGGGGGGGAAAAAACCGCATCTCCGTCGAGGTAAGTGATTTTTAAATGTTTCCCCAACCCTCCACATGAAATGGCTAACGATCACTAAAGATACATTTAACATGCACCAAAAAAAAATACCAACGAGGAGGGGACAGACAGACTGTTGGCGAGGCAGCCATTGCTGGCGCCACCTGGGTTCCCTGGTATCAGGTAGGCACAGCTTTGTATAGAGTTCCCAAGGGAAATGTCACTGAAAATTATTGGTACACATGTGCTGGAGAAACTCAGCGGGTGCAGCAGCATTCGTCCTGAAACCTTCCCAAATTCCTTCGCTCCATAGATGCCGCCTCACCCGCTGAGTTTCCCCAGCACTTTTGTACCTTCGATTTTCCAGCATCTGCAGTTCCTTCTTAAACACTGAAAATGATTGACTGGTGGTTGAATCTGTGGCCATCATGTGACTCTCCCGCCAGCAGGTCCTGCTGCGCACAATCTCGCTGCGGGGGGGGGGTCAGATCGTCCGAGACTGCCCCTCACCGGGTGTGCTTGGCTGGTGCAAATGCCACCTATCAATGCAAAGCTGCGTATATACTCCGACCTTTCCCAGAGAATGGATCTAAGAAACCCTCCCTCCCTCACTGAGTGGAGATGTGAGACTGGGGCCCTCGTTGGTGGATGAGTCCCACGCACTCTTCACCTTCACTGGGGAAGGGCTGCAGACACTGGCCCTCGACAATGGACGCGTCACACGCACACACACGCTCTCTCTCTCCCTCTCTCTCCCTCTCTCCCCCTCTCCCTCCCTCTCCCTCCCTCTCCCTCCCTCCACTGGGGGATTAGTCACACACACTGACCCTCACTGGGGGATGGGTCCCACACACACCCTCACTGTGGTACACAAGGCCATTAAGTAAGTACGTTTCTTGGCCAAGTATTCACATACAAGGAATTTGCCTTGGTGCTCCGCCCACAAGTAACAACATCACACACAGTGACGAGTGACTCAGAAAACACTAAACATTAATAATAATAAAACATTAATGATAAAACACCATTGATCAAGCACGTGAACCAACAAAATACCCGATCAAAGGGAGGCTGCAGAACAATATGAGTTTTAAATTATAGCAGACTGCTTCCCGACTGGAATAGTGGGCTGTTTGGTCTCTGGCAATGATCGCATGGGGCGAACCCTCGAGCAAAATGCCCGAGGGACTCGGGATCTGTGGAGACGGCGGCCTGGTGATGTTGTTGGTGTGAACACAGCCCGGTCAGGGTGGGTGTCCGTAAGACCCACACCCATGCCCACGAGGGTCAGGGGTGGAAGGAAGACCCTGTCGTTCACTGGTGAGGGTGGGAATCCGTGAGTCCTCTCTGCCAGTGACTATCGCGTCTGTGGGACCGTACTCAGATGAGGGGCGGTCTGTGTCAACGTGCCCCAGAGAATCTACAAACCTGTCTGAAGAAGGGTTTCGGCCCGAAACGTTGCCTATTTCCTTCACTCCATAGATGCTGCTGCACCCGCTGAGTTTCTCCAGCGCTTTTGTCTCCCTCCACAAACCTGGTCAGGGGATGCAAGGAACTGCAAATACTGGTTTTCAAAACAAAAAGATGCAAAGTGCTGGAGTAACAGCGGGTCAGGCAGCATCTCCAGAAAACATGGATAGGTGATGTCTCTGATTGGGAGGATGTACTTCCTGCGGCAGCTGAGAAAACACAATCTGCCACAGGCAATGATGGTCCAATTCTACACGGCCATCGTGGAGCCTGTTCTCACCTTCTCCATCATGGTCTGGTTTGGCTCAGCCACCAAGCACGACACCCGGAGGCTGCAGCGAATCGTCCGATCAGCAGAGAAGGTTATTGGCTGCAACCTTCCCCCCATTGACGAACTAACTGTGCACTGCAAGGGCCAGGAAGCGAGCGGGCAAGATCATCTCTGACCCCTCTCACCCTGGCCACAAACTCTTTCAATCACTTCCCTCTGGAAGGTGACTCCGGACTGTCAAAGCTGCCACAGCCAGACATAAAAACAGCATTTATCCACGAGCAGTAGCTCTACTCAACAGCCAAAAATCTGTAGCCTCCTTTTGCTCTGGTATTTTATTACATTCTTCGCATGTTTAAATTACAATGCTTTATTCTTAATTATTTACTGTATATTGTGTTGTTACTTGTGAGCAAAGCACCAAGGCAAATTCCTTGTATGTGTACATACTTGGCTGATAAAAAATATTCATTTCAATGGTATGAACTTTGGAATCTCCAATTTCAGGTCATCCCTAACAATTCCTTTCTCTCTCCCCCCCCCCCCCCCCCCCCCCCCCAACCTTCCATGCCCTGCCCATTTCTCCCTTCCCCTCATCCTACATTCCTTCCTCTGGCTTCACAATTTGCAACTCTGAGACAATAGACAACAGGTGCAGGAGGCCATTCAGGCCCTTCGAGCCAGCACCGCCATTCAATGTGATCATGGCCGATCATCCCCAATCAGTACCCCGTTCCTGCCTTCTCCCCATACCCCCCGACTCCAATATCTTCAAGAGCGCTATCCAACTCTCTCTTGAAAGCATCCAGAGAACCGGTCCCCACCACCCTCCGAGGAGGAGAATTCCACAGACTCACAACTCTCTGCGAGAAACAGTGTTTCCTCATCTCCGTTTAAACTGTGGCCCCTGGTTCTGTACTCCCCAAACATCGGCAACCCAGAATCAGGGGCCACTTATTTAAGAATAAGGGGTAAGCCATTTAGAATGGAGATGAGGAAAAACGTTTTCACCCAGAGAGTTGCGAGTCTGTGGAATTCTCTTTAATCCTTTAGCCTCACACCTGTTTTAATCTGTCCTTTGCCTATCAGGAACCCTCCTCGCCTGTGTCCGCCTGTTGCCTGTCGTGCTTTGTCCAGCCTCTCTCCACTCATCCAGCTTATTCACTCCTCTCCTCTTCCCCCCCTCCCACCAGCATGCAACTGCATGTGTCTCGCACGACCAAACGTGGCCTCACGTGAGCGGTACGGCCTCGCAGGGCCGGTCCCACTTCGAACAGCAGAGGCGTATGGAGTTGTGCGGAGCTGGTCCCGATATCATACTCACCAATCAGCCGGGCAGGAGGCGGGCCGAGTGAATTTGGACGTCGGGCGGTGACGTCTTCACGCAACGACACGCACGGCGTACGGCCTCGATGCGGCTGCGGGCCTGTCGGCCGTTGCCGCGCGGGATTTTTGAACACGGTCAGTGTTTCGGAGCCCCGCGCGATGTCGGGACCAGCTCCGCACAGCTCCATACGGCTCCGGCGATCGAAGTGGGACCGGCCCCGCGAGGCTGTACGGCTCAAGCGACCACGTTAGGTCGCGCTCGCCTCATGCAATCGCAAGCTGGTGGGACAGACAAGCCCTTTACTTTACTCCCAGCATGTTTGGTCAGGCTTGGTGTCGACATGGCTGGGACCTGCATTACGTTGAGTTGCAGCAAGTTGTGCGACAACACTGCACCCTGCTGGTGACCTGGATAACGTCAGGCAGCTGTGCTTGGACCGTCACTGGGACAGCTTCACCCCTGGCCAGATGTGCCAGTGGGAATGTGGGAGTTGCATTTTAAACCTGTGGCTTTTTTTCTCTCACTTTAACCTTTTTGTTTCCGTGGTGGAGACTCGTGAGTGGTGAGGTCAGCTGCACGATTTAATCGGGCTGTCTGCAAAACAAAGTATTTTCACTGTACATGTGAAATCATTGAACTTCAAGTTCTCTGAAGATCTGTCCTCCTGGACCCAATACATTGGTGCAATCATTAAGAAAGGCCATCAGTCAGAGACAATAGACAATAGGTGCAGGAGTAGGCCATTCGGCCCTTCACTGTGATCATGGCTGATCATCCACATATCAGTACCCCGTTCCTGCCTTCTCCCCATATCCCCTGACTCCGCTATTTTTAAGAGCCCTATCTAACTCTCTCTTGAAAGCATCCAGAGAATTGCCCTCCACTGCCTTGTGAGGCAGAGAATTCCACAGATTCCCAACTCCCTGGGTGAAAATGTTTTTCCTCATCTCCGTTCCAAATGGCCTACCCCTTTTTCTTAAACTGTGGCCCCTGGTTCTGGACTCTGCCAACATCAGGAACATGTTTCCTGCCTCTAGCGTGTCCAATCCCTCAATAATCTTATATGTTTCAATAAGATTCCCTCTCATCCTTCTAAATTCTGGTGTATACAAGCCCAGCCGCTCCATTCTTTCAACATATGGCAGTCCCACTATTCCGTGAACTTACGCTGCACTCTCTAAATAGCAAGATCGTTTTCATAAAGAAATCCCATCAACGCCACTACTTCCTTAGTTGATTGAGGAGGGGTCGATGAATACTCTCCTGAGCTTCTACAGGTAGGGAGCACGTTGATTGGTTGCATCATGGCCTGGGTTTGGCAACTCGAACACGGTGGACGTGCCTGGTCCATCGCGGGTACCGATCTCCCCACCATCGAAGGGAACCACAGGAGTCGCTGCCTCTAAAAGGCAGCCAGCATCACCGGAGACCCACACCACCCTGGCCACGCACTCATTCCATTCCAGCCATCGGGAAGAAAGTACAGGAGCCTGAAAACTGTAACGTCCAGGTTCAGGAACAGCCTCTTCCCTACAACCATCAGGCACTTGAACCCCACAAACACCAACTAAACTGCAAATTACAAACTATCGTGGTTGCACTAGGGACTGCAGGATTTTGTGTTGCACTAATTATATTTTAATTTATAGAACCATAGAAACATAGAAAATAGGTGCAGGAGTAGGCCATTCAGCCCGTCAAGCCTGCACCGCCATTCAATATGATCATGGCTGATCATCCAAATCAGTATCCCGTACCTGCCTTCTCTCCATACCCCCTGATCCCTCTAGCCACAAGGGCCACATCTAACTCCCTCCCAATGAACTGTCCTTCTGTGGCAGAGAATTCCAGAGACTCACCACTCTCTGTGTGAAAAATGTTTTCCTCATCTCAGTCCAAAAGGAATTCCCCCTTATCCTTAAACTGTGACCCCTTGTTCTGGACTTCCTCAACATCGGGAACAATCTTCCTGCATCTAGCCTGTCCAACCCCTTAAGAATTTTGTAAGTTTCTATAAAAATCCCCCCCTCAATCTTCTAGATTCTAGCGAGTACAAGCCGAGTCTATCCAGTCTTTCTTCATATGAAAGTCCTGCCATCCCAGGAATCAGTCTGGTGAACCTTCCCTGTACTATGGCAAGAATGGCTTTCATCAGATTAGGAGACCAAAACTGTACGCAATACTCCAGGTGTGGTCTCTCCAAGACCCTGTACAACTGCAGTAGAACCTCCCTGCTCCTAGACTCAAATCCTTGTTGAACCTTTGTTGTGTGGGGGCAGACACACCCCCATCCATATAAACGGGACTGAGGTGGAGCGGGTCTCCAACTACAAATTCCTCGGGGTACATATCTCAGAGGATCTGTCCTGGTCCCTCAACACCTCCAAGCTGATCAAAAAGGCACAGCAGCGCCTTTACTTTCTAAGGAGGCTCAAAAAAGCCCACCTGTCCCCCCAGATCCTGACCAACTTTTACCGCTGCACCATCGAAAGCATCCTGACCACCTGCTTTACGATATGGTACAGCAGTTGCACCGTGGCAGATCGGAAGGCACTACCACGGGTGGTGAAAACTGCCCAGTGCATCATCGGTGCCCCGCTCCCTGCCATGGATGCCCTCCACCGAAAACGGTGTCTGAGACGGGCCGGGAAGATCATCAAGGACCCCTCCCACCCTAACCATGGACTGTTTGCCCTCCTACCATCAGGGAGGCGGTACAGGAGCCTCAGGTCCCGCACTAGTAGGATGAGGAACAGCTTCTACAACAACACCATCACACAGCTGAACTCGGAGTCCCGCCGATAGATTTCTCCAGTCTCTCCGTCCACATTGTCTGCATTCTGTACTTATTTTTCCATATTGCTATCACTACGAACCAATGCTAAACTGCATTTCGTTGTACCCATACTTGTATCTGTGCAATGACATTAAACTTGAATTGAATTGAAAATTGAATTTACTGTGTATTGGGTACTGTACTCACGCACCTGTTGTGCTGCTGCCAGTAAGAATTCCAACCTTCCGTTTGCGGTACATATGACCATTAAACGCTCTTGACCATTGACACATTTTTTCATGTTATATTTCCTCTATGATTTGCCTGAATTCCTTCTGCTTCTCCTCTCTGGAACACAACCTGTTGCTGAAGCCTTCGTCTCGAGATTCAACGATGGCAGCACGCCCCAAGTCCGCTCTCCATCGTGCCGGGGTATGTGGGAAAACATCGAACTCCGGAATTCACCCCCCCCCCCCCCCCCCGCAGACCTGTCGAGGCGTGATCACCGCAGGTATTTCAAGTGGGTTGATACATTTTTGAAAGATGCAGGGATTAGAGAATATAGTGAACGGGCTCAGTGGGGGGTGTGAAGCTGAGGGCAGATCGGCCACGATCACATCAGTGGGCGACATGGCGGTGCAGCGGGTAGAGCTGCTGCCTCGCAGCGCCAGAGACCCGGGTTCGATCCTGACCAGGGGTGCTGTCTGTGTCGAGTTTGCACGTTCCGCGTGGATTTTTTCCGGGATCTCACAGTCCAAAGACGTGCAGCATTGTAGGTTGGTGGGCTTCTGTAAATTGTCCCTAGTGTGTAGGATGGAGCTAGTGTACTGGTTGACGTGGGCTGGAGGGCCAGTTTCCACGCTGTGTCTCTGAACATTGAATGGAATGGGGGGGGGGGGGGGGGGCGGCTTTGAGGGACTGCGTGGCCACCTCCAGCATTTGTCTGATCCCAACAAAAATATCTCATTCTGCTGTGAATTAACAAATACTTTAATCGTTCATCACAATAGTCACAGTGAAACTCTTTGCTTGCAAATACCCAAGGTATGCAAACGGTCGCTACATAAAGGGCACAAACAATGTTATACAAAGTATCCGGGCCAGGTCCACATTTATCCCCCCCCCCACACCCCCCCCCTCCTCCACCCCCCACCTCACGGTGGTCCCCCCACGCCAGGTCCGCCATTAGCTCCTCCCCCCGGCAGCAGCGCCCACGCTCCCACGTTGTCGGTCGGTCGGCGCCATCATCGGCCACCATGATCCACGATCGCTGCCGGGTTCTCTCTGGACTCCTCCGGGGTGCCAACCCAGGCCCCAGCCACGGGCTCCATCAACCCAGGCCCCAGCCACTGGCTCCATCAACCCAGGCCCCAGCCATCCACTCCATCAACCCAGGCCCCAGCAGCGGGCTCCATCAACCCAGGCCCCAGCAGCGGGCTCCATCAACCCAGGCCCCAGCCATCCACTCCATCAACCCAGGCCCCAGCAGCGGGCTCCATCAACCCAGGCCCCAGCAGCGGGCTCCATCAACCCAGGCCCCAGCCATCCACTCCATCAACCCAGGCCCCAGCAGCGGGCTCCATCAACCCAGGCCCCAGCCATCCACTCCATCAACCCAGGCCCCAGCAGCGGGCTCCATCAACCCAGGCCCCAGCAGCGGGCTCCATCAACCCAGGCCCCATCCATCCACTCCATCAACCCAGGCCCCAGCAGCGGGCTCCATCAACCCAGGCCCCAGCAGCGGGCTCCATCAACCCAGGCCCCAGCCACGGGCTCCATCAACCCAGGCCCCAGCAGCGGGCTCCATCAACCCAGGCCCCAGCAGCGGGCTCCATCAAACTAGGCCCCAGCCACAGGCTCCACCAACCAAGGCCCCAGCTGTGGGCTCCGTCAACCCAGGCCCCAGCTGTGGGCTCCATCAACCCAGGCCCCAGCCACTGGCTCCATCAACCCAGGCCCCAGCCACTGGCTCCATCAACCCAGGCCCCAGCTGTGGGCTCCATCAAACCAGGCCCCAGCCACTGGCTCCATCAACCCAGGCCCCAGCTGTGGGCTCCATCAACCCAGGGGCCAGGCGCGGGCTCCATTGACCGCGGGCTCCTTTCACTCCGGCCTGACCTTCTCCACGGCCTGCTGGGAACGAGTAGATACAAGGAACTGCAGATGGTGGATTACAAAACAAAAAGACAAAAGAAGCATCTGTGGGGAACAGGGACAGGCAACGTTTCGGGTCAGGAATGAACCCAGTCGGTTAAGCTGGAAAAGGCGCAGAGAAGATTTACCAGGATGTTGCCGGGGCCCGAAGGCCTGAGCTAAAGGGAGAAGTTGGGCAGGCTGGGACTCTATTCCTTGGAGCGCAGGAGAATTATAGATCATCATCATCATCGTTGAAAACATCAACGGGCACGGTGCCTTACGATGCTGCGTACGACAGTGATCGCAACTTCTACTGAAGTGTGGATGGCTGTTGGCTCGCTAGGAGCTCAACCGCCCTTATAGAGGTGTATCAAATCATGAGAGGAATAGATTGGATAGTCTTTTACCCAGATTAGGGGAATCAGGAACAAGAGGTCATAGATTTAATAGGAACCCGAGGAGTAACTCTTCTACACAATGAATGGTAGGTGTATGGAATGAGCTGCAGGAGGAGGTAGTCAAGGCAGGTACCATCACAACATTTAATACACATTTGGACAGGTACATGGATGTGACAGGTTTAGAAGGATATGAGCCACTTGCAGGCAGGTGGGACTAGTGTCGATGGGGCATGTTGGTCGGCGTGAGCAGGTTGGGCCGAAGGGCCTGTTTTTCGAAGCTGTGTGACTCTATGGAGTGGGTTGGGTTAGAATGATACGGGCCAAATGCAGGCAGGTGGGACTGGTGTAGATGGGGCGTGTTAGTCTGTGTGGGGCAACTTTGGCCGAAGGGCCAGTTTCTACCCTGTGTGACTCTATGACTCTTCTTCGGTGTGGCCCCGCTAAGTTACTAAAGCATTTTGTCTCTCTCTCTGCTGCCTACCTTCTAACTATTCTGCTTTCTAAATCCTAATATTCCCATATTCCTCAGCAACTCTGCAGCCTCCGCAACCCTTTATATCCCCCAGGAGATCTTTATCTTCCCACATCACTGGGGCCCATCAAAGCTGTCCGTTCTTCCAGCAGCCTGGAATTCCCTTCATCAGTTCATAAGGGATAGAAGCAGAATTAGACCATTCAGCCCATCACGTCCACTCTGCCATTCAATTATGGCTGATCTATTAGCAATGTTACAAAATTTTGAGATTAAAAAAAATCAAGTCTGCAATTTATCCCATCAGATAAAGCATAAAATGAAATTTAATTTGGCACCTAATTCACTTTCATATCTTCAGTATTAAAAAAGTTAGGGCCATTTCCATACTCGGAAATTAGCATCTTGTTCCCCATTACTTTTCGATTGACTTAACTCAAAAGCTGTGATCAGGGACAGTCAAAAGCCCATAACTTTCTTAAAAATTAAGAGAACTTAATGAAATTTTCAGTTATTATAGATTGAAGCATTCTGAAAAATATGAAACCATCTTACTTGGATGGCCTGAAATTAAAGCATATAATTAGTTAGTTACCTAATTGTAGCTAATTACAAAATTCAATTATTAGATCTAAACATCTATCCATTCCTTAAGAAAAGGTTAACATTTTGTAAATAGCATAAGTGTCCAAATAACATTCACACAAGATTTCACAATATAACATGATTTTTAAATCTCATGAGTTTATAGGCCAAATGGAAGGTATTTAGTGTTTAATTCCCATAAATGAATGGGCATTTTGATCATCTTGCGAGTGAGATGTTGTGGACGTTTGGAACGTTGCGGTTGCGGTGAATTTAAACCCCATATCGGCAAGAAAAACATTACCGGTTCGTATGGGGCCATAATCAAATTTTCGCCAATGAAATTTGGATTAAAGTCATCCTAAGAACTAAGTTTATATGTAAAATAAACGACTTACCTTATATCTTGTCCCCTACGTGAGATCCGTCCCGTTGTCGGCGTTGGCGGCTTCAGAAGTAGATTTTTATCTTACTCCAACGATTCAATTGTCACGCAATTTTTTTTTTAAACGTCCGAGAACGGCTGTCGGAGCGATTTTTCTGCAGCAGCTGAACAGCCTGAGGAAGTTCGACTCCGACAGGCAGGAGAAAACGGCATTTTCATCCCGCCCCCCCCCCCCCCCCCTCAAAGGCGCCAAAGTCGCGCACACGGCCAGTGGCAGAACTGCAGCACCGTTGAAGGTAGGTATTCTAACATACCTAGACCTATCTTGCCGTCAGAGTCACACCAATCTTGCCCGCAATATGGGTTTCCTCAGGGTGCTCCAGAAATGGTTTGCGTAAAACGGAATGCTTAGCAACTTTGTCAGTGTCCTTTCTGTGGCCCCTCTTTGCATACCTTGGCCGTGTAAAACAAAGAATATCAACGTGACTTGTCACATGTGACAATTAGAAAGTATTGGTCATTCAAGTGCTAGTGTACGGGGATCGCCGGTCAGCGCGGACTCGGTGGGCCGAAGGGCCTTTTTCCGTGCTGTGTATCTGGAGTCCAAACCCTACCCTTATGAGTGAGTATTTGGTTAATGGGTCTAATGCTTTTTTTTTTAACGTGAATCAGCATCAAATGTTGTTTGTTCAAGCTCCAGCGAAGATATTTTTTACGTTTTAAGAAGTGTATCTAAAATTAGATGACTGTATGTTTGATTAAGGAGATACACGTGAGTCACATCAATCATCCTGTTCCCAGAAGTCCCCATATCTCTGTTGTCTCCGTATCCACTCGTGATTCCTGCACACAGGGGCATAAATATTTCGGAGCTGATGTTGCTGGAATGCATAATTAATCAGGCGGCATGTAATGCCTGCATCAACAAAATCCTGCCTGTCTGTTTCATGTGGGAATGGATTCGGCCCCTCCACTTGCAATGTGCTGGTGTTTATACTCTCCCACCTCACTCCATCACCGCACCCTTCACGCATTCATCACAGCTTCCCTACTAGTAAAGTGACCACTAAAGGGTGGCACGGTGGCGCAGCGGTAGAGTTGCTGCCTTACAGCGCCGGAGACCCCCAGGTTCAATCCCGACTACGGGTGCTGTCTGTACGGAGTTTGCACGCTCTCCCCGCGACCTGCGTTGGTCGAAAATCGAAGGTAGTCAAAAATGCTGGAGAAACACAAAGGGGTAAGGCAGCATCTATGGAGCGAAGGAAATAGGCGACGTTTCGGGTCGAGACCCTTCTTCAACCAGATGTGGGGGTGGGGGGGGGGCGGGAAGAAGAAAGGAAGAGGCGGAGACAGTGGGCTGTGGGAGAGCTGGGAATGGGAGGGGAAAGAAGGAGAAAGCAGGGACTACCTGAAATTGGAGAAGTCAATGTTCGTACTGCTGGGGTGTAAACTACCCAAGCAAAATATGAGGTGCGGCTCCTCCAATTTACGGTGGGACTCACTCTGGCCGTGGAGGAGGCCCAGGACAGAAAGGTCGGATTCGAAATGGGAGGGGGAGTTGAAGAGCTGGGCCACCGGGAGATCAGGTTGGTTATTGCGAACCGAGCGGAGGTGTTGGGCGAAGCGATGGCCAAGCCTACGCTTGGTCTCACCGATGTAGATCAGCTGACACCTAGAGCAGCGGATGCAATAGATAGGTTAATCTGGTTCTTGATTGCCCTACTCTGGGCAAGAGACTCTGTGCGGCTACCCGACCTATTCCTCTCATTATCCTTTACACCGCTATAAGATCACTCCTCATCCTCCTGCACTCCAGCCTATTGTGGCCAGACCCTGATGTTGGCAGTTTGTACAGGTCAGGCAATACTGCATACACGAGGTGACCAACCAGGCAAATCGTGGCTCAAAACATGACAGGGACAGAGACTCTAAGAAGTGCGGCACGGTGGCCAGCGGTAGAGTTGCTGCCTTGCAGTGCTCGCAGCGCCGGAGACCCGGGTTCGATCCTGACTACGGGCGCTGTCCGTACAGAGTTTGTACGTTCTCCCCCTGACCTGCACGGGTTTTCTCCGAGATCTTCGGTTTCCTCCCACACTCCAAAGACGTACAGGTTTGTGGGTTAATTGGCTTGGTGTAAGTGTAAATGTAAATTGTACCTAGTGCGTGTAGGATGGTGTAAATGTGCGGAGATCGCTGGTCAGCACGGACACGGTGGGCCGAAGGGCCTGTTTCCACGCTACATCTCCAAACTAAGCTAAAGGTCGAGATCACCATGTTGAGGTGGGTTGGATAATGGACCCAGTGGCCTCCAGCACATACACATCTGTTTATACGTCAAACCCCTGTATGTAATATCTCCATCTTTGCATATGGAGACCATTCAGGGCAGAGTTGCTGCCTTACAGCACCAGGGATCCGGGTTCGATCCTGACTACGGGCGCGGCCTGTACGGAGAAAGCCCACATGGTCGTGGGGGAAACTAGCGAACTCCGGACACAAAGCACCCGTAGTCAGGATCGAACCCGGGTCTCCGGCGCTGTAAGGCAGTAACTCTGTACCGTGCTACACGCCCAAGGTATAGAAACATAGAAAATACGTGCAGGAGGAGGCCATTCGGCCCTTCGAGCCAGCACCGTCATTCATTGTGATCATGTTTATTGTCCCCTATCAATAACCCGTGCCTGCCTGCCTTCTCCCCATATCCCTTGATTCCACTAGCCCCTAGAGCTCCATCCTCACAATTCACACCTCTTCCATCCTGTCTCTGTATCCACCTATCACTCACCAGTCTTTGTCCTAGCCCTCCTCTCATCCAGCTTTCTCTCACCCCTCCCAACTACAATCAGTTAAGAATGGCCCCAACCCGAAATATCGCCTCTCCACGTCCTCCAGAGATGCTGGCTGACCCTCCGAGTTACTCCAGCACTTTTGTGCCTTTTTTTTTGTGTTTGTAAACCTGCATCTGCAGTTCCCTGTGCCTCCAATGTTGAAGTTGCCTCTTGACCCGGAGTGAGCGGAAACCATTGACGAAATAGAAACATAGAAATTAGGTGCAGGAGTAGGCCATTCGGCCCTTCGAGCCTGCACCGCCATTCAATATGATCATGGCTGATCATCCAACTCAGTATCCTGTACCTGCCTTCTCTCCATACCCTCTGATCTCTTTAGCCACAAGGGCCACATCTAACTCCTTGCACAGGGTCGCTCAGTTACAGGAAATTGCGCAGGGTCGCTTGGTTACAGCCAAAAGATTGTCCAATCTCCATAAAACATAGACATTAAATGCTGGAGTAACTCAGCGGGACGGGCAGCATCTGTGGAGAGAGACATGTGTGACGTTGCGGGCCGGGACACCGTCTTCAGATAAATAACCAAAGCGAGAGACCAGTCTGAAGCAAAGGTCCTATAAGATCTTTGGTCTGAAGAAAGGTCTCGACCAGAAACGTCACCCATTCCTTGTCTCCAGAGACGCTGCCTGTCCCGCTGAGTTACTCCAGCATTTTGTGTCTACCTTCGATTTAACCATATAACCATATAACAATTACAGCACGGAAACAGGCCATCTCGGCCCTTCTAGTCCGTGCCGAACACTTACTCTCACCTAGTCCCATCTACCTGCACTCAGACCATACCCCTCCATTCCTTTCCCATCTATATACCTATCCAATTTATTTTTAAATGATAAAATTGATCCTGCCTCCACCACTTCCGCTGGAAGCTCATTCCACACAGCCACCACTCTCTGAGTAAAGAAGTCCCCCCTCATGTTACCCCTAAACTTCTGTCCCTTAATTCTCATGTCATGCCCTCTTGTTTGAATCTTCCCTACCCTCAATAGGAAAAGCTTATCCACGTCATCTCTGTCTATCCCTCTCATCATTTTAAAGACCTCAATCAAGTCCCCCCTTAACCTTCTGCTCTCCAAAGAATAAAGACCTAACTTGTTCAACCTTTCTCTGTAACTTAGTTGCTGGAACCCAGGCAACATTCTAGTAAATCTCCCCTGTACTCTCTCTATTTTGTTGACATCTTTCCTATAATTTGGCGATCAAAATTGTACACCATACTCCAGAATTGGTCTCACCAATGCCTTGTACAATTTTAACATTACTTCCCAACTTCTATACTCAATGGGTTACACAAAAAGCTGGAGAAACTCAGCGGGTGCAGCAGCATCTAAGGAGCGAAGGAGATAGGCGACGTTTCGGGTTGAGACCCTTCTTCAGACGGGTCTCGACCCGAAACGTCGCCTATCTCCTTCGCTCCTTAGATGCTGCTGCACCCGGTGAGTTTCTCCAGCTTTTTGTGTAACCCTCGATTCTCCAGCATCTGCAGTTCCTTCTTTAACACTTTCTATACTCAATGCTCTGATTTATAAAGGCCAGCACACCAAAAGCTTTCTTTACCACCCTGTCTACATGAGATTCCACCTTCAGGGAACTATGCACAGTTATTCCTAGATCCCTCTGTCCAACTGTATTCCTCGATTCCCTACCATTTACCATGCACGTCCTATTTTGATTTGTCCTGCCAAGATGTAGCACCTCACACTTATCAGCATTTAAACCGGCATCTGCAGTTCATTCCTACACATGAAACGAGAGAGGCATGTTTTCGAGACGTGGACACCTTATGGAAGCCAACCAGCATCTACTAATGTGTCAGAGCCGACCAATAAAGACTAGATATTGGCCGGCCGTTCTTCAACGAGGCCAATTGCAATATAGAGAGAGGGTTACTTTCAAGGGGGTGGGTGGGTTCTGTGGCCCGACAGACGGCCTCTGTGTCCAATGGGGACCGGGGTCTGGTGTGGGGAGCTTGATGGACGGGTGTGGGGGCCAATGAAGGCACAGGAGGTGTAGCGGGCGCTGTGTCAGTTTCTTGCAGTGTATCAGTTTTGCTGCGGCTCCCGGGGTCGACATGCAACACTTTGGGGGCAACTTTTGGGTAAGTAATGGGGTTAATGCATGGGGGGGGGGGGGGGTGAAGCCGGCTCAGTAGAGGGGGGGGGGGGTACCAGCCCTCCCCACACCCCGAGTTGTAGCCACAGCAGAGAGAGGAGAGGAGAGGAGGGGACCGTGCAGAAAGAGGGGCGGTAATGATCACCCCCACATGGAAACCCTCTCCGTTGGGGCACTCTCAGCTGGCTGGCTGGCTCCACATCGCTCCTCTCTCTGCCCGGCCGGCCTGGGCGACAGCAAGCGAGCGGCACCCAACAAATGCCGACTGTTCCATGCAACAACAAAAAATGCAAATTGAATGCATCAGAATTTCTTGCAGCCGAGCGTGTGTGAGTCTCTCGCTCTCTCCCTGCGTGTGCGTGTGTGTGTGCCTCTACATCTCGCTGCCTCTCTCTGCCCCTGTCACCTCTTTAAACGTGTGTGTGTGTGTGTCTTTAACTCTTTGTGCACTCGTCTCTCTGTCACCCCCTTTGTGCAGTCGTGTCCCTTTCCCACCTCTGTGCCTTTGACTCTGTGTGTGTGTGTATATATGTGTGTGTGTATATGTGTGTGTATATGTGTGTGTGTATATGTGTGTGTATATGTGTGTGTGCGTATATGTGTGTGTGTATATGTGTGTGTGCATGTGTGCATATATGCGTGTGTGTATATATGTGTGTGTGCATGTGTGCATATATGTGCGTGTGTACATGTGCGCGTGTGTACATGCGTGTGTGTATAAACATGTGTATATATGTGCGTGTGTATATATATGCGTGTGCGTATATGTGGGCGTGTGTGCATATGCGTGCTTGTGTGCATGTGCGTGTATGTGTGTGTGTGCGTATACGCGTGCGTGTGTGTATATGCGTGCGTGTGTATATGCGTGCGTGTGTGTATATGTGTGTATATGCATGGGTGTATGTGTCCATATATCTCTGCCTGTATGAATCTCCCAATATCGGGTAATGGGGAATTGGGATTTTTGTGCTTTCTGCAATAAATATTGTGGTGAAATAATGAATCCGTTTTTGTTAAATCTAACGATGAAATATTTGGTTATGTGCACCTCATCTTTTGTCTATTTATTTGGAGGGGGGGAGGGGGGGCTGGGTGGGAGAGGTACGAATCACCGAACAAGGGTCCCGACCCAAAACATGGCCTATTCCTTTCCTCCAGAGATGCTGCCTGGCCCAATGAGTTACTCCAGCGTCCTTGCATCTTCCTCGGAAACAGATCCCATCGGCCTGTTATCTCCGACAAACTATTTCCGTTTCAGTGATGCCTTTCACAATCTATCCCCCCCTTTCCCCCCCCTTTCCCCCCTTTCCCCCCTTTCCCCACTCCCCCTCCTCCATCTTCCTCCCTTCATCGTCCCCCCTCCCCCTCCTACATCCCCCCCCCCCCAGCGCTTTGCCCTGTCTGGTGACACTGTAGGATATTTGCAAGGCTTCACAACAATAATGTCATCATGAGCAGCCCCCCTCCCCCTGTTTTTAAATGCGGTTGGGCTGAGAGCTAGATATTAATCAGGAGAGTAGGAACATCTCACCTGCCCTTCAAAAATGCTGGCTTTAGGATTTTCTTTTTTACACCTACCTAGGAAGGCAGATAAACCATCTGTTCAGGTCTCGATGAAAAGCCGGCACTTTCAACTCTGTATTACTGGCTCGCTGTACGACGGGGCAACACCTAGATTGGCAGACGCGCAAAGCCAAGGCTGAACCCGATGGACATAACCATTTGGCGTCAAGCGTTACGGGTAGACGGCAGGAGAGTGGGGTTGAGAGGCAGTGTAGACTCGATGGGCCGAAGAGCTTAATTTGTTTGGTTTGGAGATACAGTACAGAAACGGGCCCTTCCGTGCCGACCAGCGATCGCCCCGTACACCAGCGCTCTCCCAAACACCGGGGACCATTTACAATTTTTACCAAAGCCAATTAACCTACAAAGCTGCAGGCCTTTGGAGTGTGGGAGGAAACCTGAGCACCCGGAGAAAACCCTCGTGGTCACAGGGAGAACGTCAATACTCGGCACTCAGGATGGAGCTCGGGTCTCTGATGCTGTGAGGCAGCAACTATCACTGCGCCACCACCCTTCCCCCCCCCCCCCCCTCACCTACAGAACTCTGCCCCTATGTCTGTTCCACGTCCAGTTAGATTGGGACTGGTCCGTACCGTTCCTCTGTCTGATCGGCAAGTTCCTTGAGGACGTTTCCACCCAGAGGATGGTGGCCACAAGGAACGAGCTGCCAGAGGGAAGTGGCAGGAGTGGAGTTGGGTCCAAATCCAAAATAAAGAAGTCCCTTGGAGAGGTGCATGGAAGGGAGGTTGGTTTGCGTTATTATGGTCTGGGCTGTTATCCTACAGCCACGACTCTCTGCAATTTCTTCAAGATTCAAGAGAGCTTATTGTCATGCGTCCCAGATCGGACAATGAAATTCCTGCTTTTCTTGCGGTCCTGGCTGGAGCTGTTCCCGAACCCTGCCGCGAGAATGGTTTGGAGGGAGATGGGCCGAGCTAGCTTGGGCCGGCATGGGCATGTTGGGCCGAAGGGCCTGCTTCTGTGGAAGATAGACACAAAAATGCTGGAGTAACTCAGCGGGTCAGGCAGCCGTCTCTTGGGGGGGAAAAGGGAATAGGTGACGTTTCGGGTCGGGACCCTTCCTCGGACTATTTCTGTTTCTGCTCCGGCCTGTTTCGGTGTTGTGTAACTCTTGCGTCGACGTCAAAGAGGCAATGTGCTTGGTGAATAGCAATTGGCAGGGGCAGCACCATCTCCTTGCACCAGTGGCTGCCTGTGCGTCAGCAGCAGATAGAGTTACCTTGTGTCAACCACACTGCATGGGACAATAGTGGCACACATCACGAATCTTGTGTGATTTTGCATTCAACAGTATCTGATTATGTTGCTAGTGCTTTGTATTCCCCTGAGTTGGGAAGATTAAGGGATGATCTAATTTCGTGATATTTTCAGGATGGTTGAGATTTGATACAATTTGTCTCGGTTCGCAACAACCAACCTGATCTCAGCACTTCAACTCCCCCCCCCCCCCCCTCCCATTCTCAATCTGACATTTCTGTCCTGGGCCTCCTCCATGTATATTGGTGGAGCAGCACCTCGTATTTCGCTTGGGTAGTTTTGCACCCCAGCGGTATGAACATGGACTTCTCCAATTTCAGGTAGTCCCTGCTATCTCCTCCCCTTCCCAGCTCTGCCTCAGCCCACTGTCTCCGCCTCTTCCTTTCCTCTTCCCGCCTCCCACCCCCATATCAGTCTCGACCCGAAACGTCACCTATTCCTTCGCTCCGTAGATACTGCCTCACCCGCTGCGTCTCTCCAGCATTTTTCTCTACACGAGATTTGATGCAGAATCTGTTTCTGTTGACTGGGGAATGATGAGGAGGGAAGGGCAACGTTGAACTGTGGCCAGGATGTTTGGGGTGATGTAAGGAAGCACATCCTTGCACAGAGCATTGGAATGGAGGAACCCCTCCCTAAAGTAGCCGCTGAAGCGGTTTTAAGTTTAGTTTAGAGATACGGCACGGAAACAGGCCCTTCGGCCCACCGGGTCCGCACCGACCTGCGATCCCCGCACACTAACGCTATCCTACACCCACTAGGGACAATTTTACATTTACCCAGCCAATTAACCCACAAACCTGTACGGCTTTGGAATGTGGGAGGAAACCGAAGATCTCGGAGAAAACCCACGCCGGTCACGGGGAAAACGTACAGACGGCACCCGTAGTCGGGATCGGACCCGGTTGTCTGGCGCTGCATTCGCTGTAATGCCCCTGTCCCACTTAAGAAACCCGAACGGAAACCCCTGGAGACTTTGCGCCCCACCCAAGGTTTCCGTGCAGTTCCCGGAGGTTTTTGTCCACCGGCAACCACCTTCAACTAGCATCGCAACCGGCTTCCACTTTAAAAAACAATCAACGATTTTCGAACCACTTTCGACCATTAGGGAGACTGACAAAAACCTCCGGGAACCGCACGGAAACCTTGGGTTGGGGCGCAAAGTCTCCAGAGGTTTCCGTTCAGGTTTCCGAAGTGGGACAGGGGCATAAGGCAGGAACTCTACCGCTGCGCCACCGTGACTGTCCATGTTTACTTCCATTCATTTGCCCTGAGTACCGTCTAGATCTCCCATTCCTCTTTCCTCTGACTCTCAGTCTGAAGAAGGGTCTCGACACCAAACATCACCTAGTCCTTCTCTCCAGAGACACTGCCTGACCCACTGAGTTACTCCAGCCTTTTGTGCCTGTTCAGTTCAAAGCAGCATCTGTCTCCCTACACACTAGTTCCTCCCTACACACTAGTTTTGTTTTTGTTTAGTTCGTCACTTCTGGCGAGGTACAATGACAAGCTTTTCTCGTTGCGTGCTATCCAGTCAGCGGAAAGACTGTACACACAATTACAATCCTTTATTTCAAGGGGGGGTTTGTACACAACAAACAGGGATCTAATGCTGAGGCTCTATAAGGCGCTGGACAGGCCCCGCGTTTGGAATATTGTGAGCAGTTTTGGGCCCCGTATCTGAGGAAGGATGTGCCCGCTCTGGAGAGGGTCCAGAGGAGGTTTACGAGAATGATCCCAGGAATGAGTGGGTTAACCTATGACTAGCATTTGATGGCACTGGGTCTGTGCTCGCTGGAGTTTAGAAGAATGAGCGGGGAACATCGTTGAAACGTACAGAATAGCGAAAGGCTTGGACAGAGTTGATGTGGAGAGGATATTTCCACTGGAGGGAGAGTCTCGGATTAGAGGTGTCAGCCTCGGAATGAAAGGACTTTCTTTTAGGAAGGAGATGAGATGAAATTTATTTGATCAGAGGGCGATGAATCTGTGGAATTCTTTGCCACAGCAGGCTTTGGAGGCCAAGTCAGTGGATATTTTTAAGGCAGAGATAGATAGTACTGGTTAGTATTGGTATCAGAGGGTATGGACAGAAGGCAGGAGAATGGGGTTAAGAGGGAGAGATAGATCGGCCATGATTGAATGGCGGAGTAGACTTGATGGGCTGAATGGCCTAATTCTACTCCTATCTCTTATGACCTCATCAAACCACCCACAGTGTACAGATACAGGATAAAGGGAATAACGTTTGGTGCAAGGTAAAGTCCGATTAAAGATAGTCTGAGGGTCTCCATTGAGGTGGATGTTAGCTCAGGGTCGTTCTCTAGTTGGTGATGGGATTGCTCAGTTGCCAGATAACAGCTGGAAAGAAACCGTCCCTGAATCTGGATGTGTGCATTTCATGCTCATAATCATACTTTATTAGCCGTGTATGTTTTGCAACATACGAGGAGTTCCATTTGCCGTACGGTCACACCAGCAAAAAGCAACAGAACACACACAATACATTTAAACAGAAACATCCACCACAGTGACTCCTCCACATTCCTCACTGTGACGGAAGGCGATAAAAAGTTCAACCTCTTCCCTTCTTTGTTCTCCAGCGGTCGGGGGCCTCGAGCTTGCGGTTGACGGGACGATCTCGACTCCGTAGCCGGCGGCGTTTGGACCCCGGGGCGATCAAGTTCCTGCATCGGAGGGGGGGGGGGGGGAAATCTCAAGATCTGGTATTTTGTTGGTTCACATGCTTGATCAATGGTGTTTTATCATTAATGTCTTATTATTATTAATGTTTAGTAAATGAGATTCTCATTAGAGTCAATGGAAGGGAGGTTGGTTTGCGTGATGGTCTGGGCTACTGCGTCCGCAACTCTCTGCAATTCCTTGCGGTCTGGGATGGAGCAGTTCCCAAACCGTGCGGCGATGCATCCCGACAGGATTATCTGTACGGCGCATCTGTAGGAGAAGGTGAGAGGTGTCGGGGACATGCCACACTACCTGCGCTTCCAAAGCCTCCTCGCTGCTGGTCTCTTGGCCATTGTTTCTATGTGGGGAAAGCGGGGGGGGAGGGGGCATGATGGCAAATCGTGATTTTTGTTAGATGACGCTCTCTGTAAGTGTCACAGAAACAAAGTGAGGCGTTGAAATCAAGATCAAAGTGAAAGGCAACGCTGCGGAGAGCCCGTCTGTAGACTCGTGTGTACGGTTCACTGTTTATAAAGTGAACCACAGGGGCATCTTTGAAAAGTACCATCGCTGACAGCTGATCTGGAAGATGCTGTGGTCAAAGGATCCTCTTTAACACAGAATCTGTGTCTGGTTTCACACCTCCTGTACCCTACACAGAACGCAAAGTGCTGGAGTAACTCATCGGATCAGGCAGCATCTCTGGATAGGTGACGTTTCAGGTCGAAAGGTTTCCTATGAGTCTGAAGGATACAGAAAGGCTACGTTTTGGATCAAGAGCTTTCTTCAAAGATGCTGCCTGACGTGAGACTTTAGCGGTGCAGTGTGGGAACAGGCGTGATGCACCAGGGAGTCCGCGCCGACCAGCGATCACCCCGTACACTAGCGCTATCCTGCACACCAGGGACAATTTACTATTTTATCGAAGCCAATTAACGTCCAAAATCTGCATGTCTCTAGAATGTGGGAGGAAAAGGGAGCATCCGGGGGAATCCCACGTGGTCACAGGGAGAACGTACAGACAGCACCCGTAGTCAGGATGGAACCCGGGTCTCCGGCGCTGTGAGGCAGCAACTCTACCGCTGCGCTGGCCCGTGGAGTTACTCCAGCACTTTGAGTTCTAGGCAAGATTGCAGCATCTGCAGTTCACCTGTTGGACCCTGCACATCTGTGCAGCTCCTCGCTCAACTTCAGATGGGGGGGGAAGGGGTGAGATCAACTCTCCCCAGCTCGGATCAAGGCCACTCCCTCTTCTCCCCTCTCCCATCGGGCAAGGCGTGTAGAAGTGTGAAAACGCACACCTCCAGATTCAGGGACCGTTTCTTCCCGGCTGTTATCAGGCAACTGAACCATCCTACCACAACCAGAGAGCAGGTCCTGAAGTAAGTAAGTTTATTGGCCAAATATTCACATACAAGGAATTTGCCTTGGTGCTCCCGCCCGCAAGTAACAACGTGACATACAGTGACAGTTACGAATGACTCAGAAAACACTAACCATTAATAATAATAAGACATTAATGATAAAACACCATTGATCAAGCAGGTGAACCAAAAAAATACCAGATCGAAGGGAGGCTACAGATTTTTGGCTGAGTAGAGCAATTACTCGTGGATAAAAACTGGTTTTATGTCTGGCTGTGGCAGCTTTGACAGTCCGGAGTCGCCTTCCAGAGGGAAGTGATTCAAAGAGTTTGTGACCAGGGTGAGAGGGGTCAGAACTACTGTCCACCTCTTTGGAGACGCTCAGACCATCCTTGATCGGACTTTGCTGGCTTAACTTTGCACTAAACGTTATTCCCTCATCATGTATCTGTACACTGTGATTGGATCGATTGTAATCCTGTATCGTCTTCCCACTGGCTGGTTACCACGCAGCAAAAGCTTTTCACTGTACCTCAGTACACGGGACAATAAACTAAACATTGTAATTGGGCTTCAACTGCAATCCCTCATGCATTCGTAACATTAGCATTATTAATGGTTAGTGTTTTCTGAGTCATTCGTAACTGTCACTGTGTGTCACGTTGTTACTTGTGGGCGGAGCACCAAGGCAAATTCCTTGTATGTGAATACTTGGCCAATAAACTTACTTACTTACCCATCAAGCAAGCAAAGTTCGCAGCACGAGAGCTTATCAGATATTATTCAGTATTATTCGGGTGGCCCGTTGGCGCAGCGGTAGCGTTGCTGACTTTCAGCGCCAGAGACCCGGGTACCATTCTGGCACCTGGTAACTTGTTCGTGCGTTCTCCCCGTGACTTGCGTGGGTTTTTCACCTGGCTCTCCGGTTTTCTCCCGCACTCCAAATAACTACAGGTGTGTAGGTTAATTGGCTTGGTTTAATTGTAAATTGTCCCTAGCGTGTGTAGGATAGTGTTAGTGTGCGGGGATCGCTGGTGGGTGTGGGCTGAAGGGCCTGTTTCCGTGCTGCACCTCTAAACTAAACTAAATAAGTGGTCCTGGAGTCTCGGACGATGGATTTGGTAAGAATGTCTGACTCGTACTTCTGTCAGGAGTTTCCATCTGCCCGAATGTTCACTTCTTCCATCGCCAGCACTTCCTCCATCGCAGCATCTACTGTTGACAAAATGCCTTTTCATTTAATGAATATGTGGAAGTTGGCAAGCCATGTTACAGTTGTGGAAGACACTGGTAAGACCACATTTGGAGTAGTGTGTTCAGATTTGGTCACTCTGTTATTGGGAAGACGACAAGCTCTAGAATTCTAGAATTTCTCTCTAGAATTTAGGAGATTGAGGGAGGATCTTATAGAAACTTACAAAATTCTTAAGGGGTTGGACAGGCTAGATGCAGGAAGATTGTTCCCGATGTTGGGGAGGTCCAGGACAAGGGGTCACAGCTTAAGGATAATGGGGAAATCCTTTAGGACCGAGATGAGAAGGACTTTTTTCACACAGAGTGGTGGGTCTCTGGAACTCTCTGCCACAGAGGGTAGTTGAGGCCAGTTCATTGGCTATATTTAAGAGGGAGTTAGATGTGGTCCTTGTGGCTAAGGGGATCAGAGGGTATGGAGAGAAGGCAGGTACGGGATATTGAGTTGGATGATCAGCCATGATCATATTGAATGGCGGTGCAGGCTCGAAGGGCCGAATGGCCTACTCCTGCACCTAATTTCTATGTTTCTATGTTTCTATGTTTTAAGCTGGGCAGGTTTATGAGGATGTTGCCAGGACTCGAGGGGCCTGAGCTACAGGGACAGGTTGGGCAGGCTAGGGCTTCATTCCTTGGAACGCAGGAGGACGAGGGGTGATCTTCTGATGAGGAAGGGGGGGGGGGGGAGGTCCAGAACACGAAGGGTCTCGGCAGGAAAAGTCACCCAGCCCAGAGATGCTGTCTGACCCGCTGAGTTTGAGTCTATCCCTGGTTGAAACCAACATCTGCAGTTCCTTCCTCACATCCCACACAAAGCTACAGGTATCGGAGGTCTCCGGTTGAAACTCCCGACCGGCAGTGAGAGACGACTCCGGGAATGTTGGCCAGGGATACGAAGTGAATCTGGGACCAAGGCCGGATAGACACAAAAATGCTGGAGTAACTCAGCGGGACAGGCAGCATCTCTGGAGAGAAGGAATGGGTGACGTTTCGGGGTCGAGACCTTTCTTCAGACTGAGAGTCAGTCAGGGTAGAAGGAGACTGGAGACATAGAAGGGTGAGGTGTGAAAAGGACAGATCAAAGCAGACGATCCCCTGCTCAAGGAGAATGTAGGATGGTTCATTGCTGGCTGTGGGGGGAGGTGGCAAGGAGGCCTACACATCTAGAAACATTAAGGGAAAGAGGAAGAAATGAGTTGTAACTGAATAGGCTAACAAATCTCCGGGAGACGTAACAGTCTCCTCCCTTCCCCGTCTTTTGCGACCTTTAATGCACCAAATAAAATGGAATGAACCCGACAGCCTGAATAATTCAGTGCTCTCCTAACTCTAAGCATAAACCAAACGTGCATGTAATTAATAGAATGGAAATGGAACTCCGGCGAAGTAACGAGCCCGGCGCTGCCGTGTTGAATGATTACAGGCACCGCATCCCTCTGCACCTGCCCTCATTTCCTTAAATATTCCTGCATCCATTCTGCTGGGTCCCTTACCCCAGGGACTGCACATAATCACGGCCAGTGTGTGGAGAGGAGGTGCCGGCCCAAACACAGGGCTGCCACTTCCCGCTTGTTTCCACCTCTGATCGGATTTTCTTTTCCATCTTTTCTGGTTTTCTCCCCAAAAGAGAAAGGTTTTCCCCGCCTGTCCAAACTTCTCTCACAAAAACGGGCGTGTGAACGCGTGTCTGTGTGTGCGTCTTTGTCCCTGTTTGGGTCTATCTGTGTTTCTCTCTTTGTTTCTATCTATCTGTCTGTCTGTGTCTGGGTCTATCTGTGTGTCTGTCTGTGTCTGTGTCTGTGTCTATCTGTGTGTCTGTGTCTATCTGTGTGCCTGTGTCTGTGTATATCTGTGTGTCTGTCTCTGTGTCTATCTCTCTGTCTATCTGTCTCTGTGTGTGTGTGTGTGTGTGTGTGTGTCTGTGTGTGTGTCTGTGTGTGTGTCTGTGTGTGTGTCTGTGTGTGTGTCTGTGTGTGTGTCTGTCTCTGTGTCTATCTGTGTGTCTGTCTCTGTGTCTATCTGTGTGTTTGTCTCTGTGTGTGTCTGTGTCTATTTGTGTGTCTGTGTCTGTCTGTGTCTGTGTCTATCTGTGTGTCTGTGTCTATCTGTGTGTCTGTCTGCCTCTGTGTCTGCCTCTGTGTCTGCCTCTGTGTCTGCCTCTGTGTCTGCCTCTGTGTCTGCCTGTGTGTCTGTGTCTATGTCTATCTGTGTGTCTGTCTCTGTGTCTATCTGTGTGTCTGTGTCTATCTCCGTGTCTCTGTGCGTGTGTCTGTGACTCTCATAAGATATGATCAGCCATGATCACGTTGAATGGCGGAGCTGGCTCGAAGGGCCGAATGGCCTATTCCTGCACCTATTATCTATTTATACTATTCTGTGTTACTACAAAGATCAAGAAGATGTGAGCATTTTTGTAGTGTCTACCATTTTTGTTTGAGTTTTGTAGTGCCCACCTTTCCTGTTAAACACCAGTCTTTCTGAACAGTTCACCTTGTAGCATGGGGGGGCTGGCAGGCAGGTCCCTGAGCAGAAATGCGTACCTCCCACCACCTCTGCAGTACAGATGTCCTCTTCCAGCCTCTTCGACTGGTTTCCACTGGGACGCTTGCCCCATCGTCTTGTTCCGAAGCATCGGCAATCTTATTTTTCATAAAATATATTCCTTTCAAAGTTGGAACGTCTTGAATGCTCCTAGAGTGATATAGCGTGGAAACAGGTCCTTCTGCCCAATCTACACTAGTCCAACATGTCCCATCTACACTAGTCCAACCCGCCTGCGTTTGGCCCATATCCCTCCAAATCTGTTCAATCCATGTACAGTCTAAATGATTCTTAGCTGATTCGATAGTGCGTCTTGTTTAAGAAGGAATTGCAGATGCTGGAAAAATCGAAGGCAGACAAAAATGCTGGAGAAACTCAGCGGGTGAGGCAGCATCTATTGGGCAAAGGAATAGGTGATGTTTTGGGTCGAGACCCTTAAGGGTGAGGCAGCATCTATGGAGCGAAGGAATAGGTGATGTTTCGGATCGAGACCCTTAAGGGTGAGGCAGCATCTATGGAGCGAAGGAATAGGTGACGTTTCGGGTCGAGACCCTTCCGGGTCTCGACCCGAAACATCGCCTATTCCTTCACTCCATAGATGCTGCCTCGCCCACTGAGTTTCTCCAGCATTTTTGTCTACCTGCGATAGTGCATCTTTGCACTTTTTGACGCGCTGCGATCAATGTTAGAATGTGTTCCCAACCCTGGATAGGTTGACGGGCCAGTGTGGTGGGTGCTGCACTCTGCGTTTAAACCGTTTTGTTCTCAAAACAAAACCGTGCACTTTACCGTTGACTGATGATAACTGGCATGTGCGCGCGTGCGTTCACACGTGTGGTCGTTTATTAACGTGTCTTATTTACATAAAAAACGAGTACTCGTTATTACTAATGCTCGCTATCCAAAGACGGAGGCACGGTGGCGCAGCGGTAGAGTTGCTGCCTTACAGCGCCCGGGTTGGATCCTGACCACAGGTGCTGTCTGTACGGAGTTTGCACGTGCTCCCCGTGACCTGCGCGGGTTTTCACCGGGTGCTTCCGCCGTTTCCTCCCACGCTCCAAAGACGTACAGGTTTGCAGGTTAATTGGCTCAGGTAAAATTGTAAATTGTCCCTGGTGTGTAGGTTGGTGCTAGTGTATGGGGGGGGTCGCTGGTTGGCATGGACTCGGTGGGCCGAAGGGCCTGTCTCCACACTGTATCTCTAAACTAAACTCATTATCAACAGGACTGTCATTAGTTCACGGACAAGACTGCAAGTCCCGTGCATGTAATGGCAGAAGTCTTGAACGTAAACATTAGTTCCTTTCCCAACTGCATTGGAAGCCAGAATCATGGCAGTTCCTTTCCAATGGCTTGTTTACAAGAGCAATCTGCACAATTTAGGCCAGACAAGGCAGAAAAATGACCATTGATTTCAGTAGAGGATTTCAGTGGTTGTGTGGAAGCAAAATGGGGAGAGTCTAAATTAGAATTGTGGAACTGATTTGCTTCTATACAAATGCTGTTAGTAACATTTTGCTCTGTACATCCAGCCAGTGCTATTACTGCTCTGGTACGGTTTGGTGGGTGCGTGTAGAGGGAGCCTTGCTCCCTGCAGTCATGTGTCGATCCATTTCCTGACAAGATAAGCCTCCTCTAGATATTATAAACATAAAAAGGAAACTGTGTTCACTTGAACTCTTGAGCGTTGAACATAATCAGTGACTAGCCGCTGCAATAAAATGTGAAGGAAGTCCGTGAGTTCTGAGTCTGAAACGTAGAAACATAGAAAATAGGTGCAGGAGTAGGCCATTCGGCCCTTCGAGCCAGCACCGCCATTCAATATGATCATGGCTGATCATCCAACTCAATATCCTGTACCTGCCTTCTCTCCATACCCCCTGATCCCTTTAGCCACAAGGGCAACATCTAACTCCCTCTTAAATATAGCCAATAAACTGGCAGAGAATTCCACAGATTCACCACTCTCTGTGTGAAAAATGATTTTCTCATCTCGGTCCTAAAAGACTTCCCCCTTATCCTTAAACTGTGACACCTCATAGAATCATAGAAAATAGGTGCAGGAGGTGAAGAAGGGTCTTACCCCGAAACCTCACCAATTCTCTGGAATTCTCTGCATCAGAGGGCGGTGGAGGCCGGTTCTCTGGATACTTTCAAGAGAGAGCTAGATAGCTCTCTTAAAGATAGCGGAGTCAGGGGATATGGGGAGAAGGCAGGAACGGGGTACTGATTGGGGACGATCAGCCATGATCACATTGAATGGCGGTGCTGGCTCGAAGGGCCGAGTGGCCTACTCCTGCACCTATTGTGTATTGTCGTTTCTTCTCTTCAGAGATGCTGCCCGTCCCACTGAGTTACTCCAGCTTTTTGTGTCTACCCTCGCATTAAATTGTGAAACGTTTTATGAGAGAGATAGGCGATCGATAGGTGGGGCTAATCTATGCGAGCCAGAGCGATTCTGAAAAGTTCACCGGTTGGAGTCACCGAGTGATAGTGTGGAAACAGGCCTAACCTGCCCACACCGACCAACATGTCCCAGCTGCACTAGGCCCACCTGCCTGCGTTTGGCCCATATCCCTCCAAACCTGTCCTATCCATGTACCTGTCGAACTGTTGAAGTACTGAATGCATAGAAACAGCCCACTAAGTCCAGAAGCAAAAACGTCGCCAGGTTTTGATGCCATTTTCAAAGTTCCAGCTGCTGCTGGCCACTTAAAGGCCTGTTGCAACCGTCGCCATGATCTAGATCAGGGTGGCGCAGTGGTAGAGTTGCTGCCTTACATATAACATTTGGAACATATGGTTTGAAACATAGAAGATTGTTAAGGGCTTGGACACACTAGAGGCAGGAAACATGTTCCCGATGTTGGGGGAGTCCAGAACCAGGGGCCACACACAGTTTAAGAATAAGGAGTAAGCCATTTAGAACAGAGACGAGGAAACACTTTTTCTCACAGAGAGTTGTGAGTCTGTGGAATTTCTGCATCAGAGGGTGGTGGAGGCAGGTTCTCTGGATGCTTACGAGAGAGAGAGAGAGAGAGAGAGAGAGATAGATAGCGCTCTTAAAGATAGCGGAGTCGGGCGATATGGGGAGAAGGCAGGAACGGGGTAGTGATTGGGGATGATCACCCATGATCACATTGAATGACAGTGCTGGCTCGAAGGGCCGAATGGCCGACTCCTGCACCTGTTGTCTATTGTCTTACATCACCAGGGACCCAGGTTCGATCCTGACCACGGGTGATGTCTGCATGGGGTTTGTGCGTTCTCCGTGTGAGCTGTGTGGGTTTGCCTCTGATGCTCCAGTATCCTCCCACACGTGTTGGTTTGTAGGTTAATTGGCTTCTGTAAATAATTGTAAATTGCCCCTAGCGTGTAGGATAGTGCGAGTGTGCGGGCTGATCGCGAGTCGGCGCGGACTCGGTGAGCCGAGGGGCCTGTTTACTCATTCTATTTCTACAGTGTAAAGAGCAACTGAGGCTTGTGGTAGTTACTGATGCTGAGTTCATTGAAGGATTGGCATTAGCAGGCTCAGGAAATGGAAGGGGAAGCGGTGCCTTACACAGTAATCTCACCTGTTCACATCCTCCACATCCTGTTTCATGATACTTCCCCCTTCAACTAACCCACTCTCTTGCCTGGCAACAGATAGCTGGTGTAGTTTGAGTGCCCCAGGGCCTGAGCTGAGTAGGATACTGACTGAGTAAAATATCAACACTAATCCCTTTGTATTGCCATCTGAAAATAGACACAACAAGATGGAGTAAAGGGCCTGTCCCACAAGCATGCAACTCTATGCGATGAGCGCGACATAACGTGGTCGCTTGAGCCGTCCGGCATCGCGTGTTAGGTCCCACTTCGATCGCCGGAATTGTGCGGAGTTTGTCCCGACATCGCGCGGGGCTCCGAAAGACTGACCATGTTCAATAATTCCGCGCGGCAACGGCTTGTCGGCTCGCAGTCGCCTCGGCGCATTACACACCGTCTCGACGTCGTGCCTCCGTGACCCTCTCTGTGTGTGTGGCTCCGTGGCCCTCTCTGTGTGTGTGCCTCTGTGGCGCTCTCTGTGTGTGCCTCTGTGCCCCTCTCTGTGTGCCCCTCTCTGTCCTGGCGAACTTACCTTTAAGACTTCGCTCCAAGTTCGCCTCACTTTGCGCCGCGTTGCGCCACTCACCCGACCTCCGCGCGGCCCTCGCTGCCGGTTTGGTCGCGCTTGCCGCATGCAGGCGCATGCTGGTGGGAACGGCCCTGTAAAGGGATCACCCGACCTCCGCGCGGCCCCCGCTTCTAGTTTGATCGTGCTCATCGCATGGAGTCGGATGCTGATGGGACAGGCCCTTAACTCAGCGGGACAGGCAGACTTGTCGGGTCGCGACCCTTCTTCAGACTGGAGGGATATGGGCCAAAACGCGGGCAGGTAGCATTAGGATTGGTGTAAATGGGACATGTTGGCCGGGGTGGGCAAGTTGGGCCGATGGGCCTGTTTCCATGCTGTATCTCTATGACTCCCAGTCTGAAGAAGTGCCTCGACCCGAAATGTCACCTATTCCGTATCTCTAGAGACGCTACCTGACCCGCTGAGTTATGGGCCTGTCCCACTTGGGTGACTACAGGAGACTGTGCGGTCACCACACGGTCACCGGGGTGTCGCCTGTATGGTCCTGAGTAGTCTCCTCAGTGGCCCAAAGAGTGGGAGCGTCTTTCTAGTCCCCGAAAATTTTCAACATGTTGAAACACTTTTGGTGAGAGCGGAAACCTTGAGTTTGACGCCAAATGAGCGTAGCTTGATGTAGGTGCTGTTGTAGGTTGTTGCCAGGTGCTGACTTCGGTGATTTTCAATGTTATAATCGTTGCCAGTTGCCTGAAAAATCGCCTAAGTGGGACAGGCCCATCAATCCAGCATCATTTTGTGGCCATCTTCAGCATCTGCAGTTGCTTCCCACACCTGTATTCCCATCGGTGTCTCTTTAATCCAGTACTATGTTAAAGGCACAGATCCCGTACAAATACACATCAGTGTTGGTGGCTGGAGTGGTGTTTACTAAGGTCTGTGGGAACGAGAGACATAATTAGATCGTCCTTCCTCCAATGAGTATTCCCCCTCGAGGAACAAAGCCGTGTGTAAAGCTACATGGGAGGCCTCTTGACCCCGTTGTTCTCCAGTCATACTTAAGTCAGCTCCGTGAATCAGGGCTGCTCTCTGCTCTTTCCCCTGCTGCCCTGCAAGTCTTTTATTTTCTCTTTCCTCCAGGTGATCTAATTTAAGTTTAGTTTAGGTCAGAGATACAGCGTGGAAAACTGGCCCTTCGGCCCAGCGTGTCTGTGCCGACCAGAGACCACACCGTATACTAACACTATCCTGCACACACTAGGGAAAATGTACAATTTTTAACCAAAGCCAATTACCCTACAAAGGAAACCGGAGCGCCCGGAGAAAACCCACGCGGTCACGGGGAGAACGTACAAATGGACAGCGCACGCGGTCAGGATCGAACCCGGGTCTCTGGCGCCGTGAGGCAGCATCTCTACCCCTGCACCACCGTGCTGCCCCACGTATGTCAATAAACGAAACTAAATCTACTTCAAACACTCTGGGCTGAGGTTCGATTAGCATCTTCGTGTACAGATGGCTTGCAAACAAAAACGAGCTGTTTTCTGAGAAAGCTGTGGTTTCTGCACCAGGATTGACATCGTAATACTGCTCAAAGTCTCGCATGGCAATTCGGAGTTAAAATGAGGATTTGAAAGTCTGTTTGAGAAATTATTTTTTTTTGTTGCGGATGGGTGGGGGGGGGGGATGGGGAGGGAGGGGAGAGATAACAAGATGGTGTGGGGGGGGTGTTTGGGAGAGACGGCAGCTGAGACGGACCGGGGAATAAAGAGGGACTTGTCTTGCACCTGTTGTTCTTGGAACCGTTACAACTCACTTCTTGCATCCAATTTGAGATCATTGCTTGCTTCAAACTGTCTGACATCATCAAATATTGTACTTCATTGGTCAAATCGCCATGATGGTTAACCCATTCAGGGACCATACAATGGCGCTACGCACTTGGTGAATCTTGCTCTGCGCATACACCGAATCGTCGAGTCTCAAGGGCCTGTCCCACTTGGGCGTCATTTGCGCGTCATTTACCCAACGTCATTTACGCCTCACGACGCGCATGTGATGCACGCATGCCGTGCATTACGCGCACATGGTGCGTGGTGACGTAGGCAGTGGCGCACGGTCGCGTGCGGTGCCCCAGGATTTTGGCATTCACAAAATCTCCACGCACTGCCTGCGTGACGTGCCAATGACAGCCAAGTGGGACAGGCCCTGTACAGCGTGCAAGCAGGCCCCGCAGCCCAACTTGCCCACACCGGCCAACATGTCCCACGTACACTAGTCCCACCTGCCTGTGTTTGGCTGATATCCCTCCAAACCCGTCCTATCCATGTACCTGTCCAAATGTTTCTTTAACATTGTGATATTAACTGCCTCAATTACCTCCTCTGGCACCCACCACCCTTTGTGTGAAAACGTTACCCCTCAGATTCCTATTAAATCTTTCCCCCTCACCTTAAACCCATATCCTCTGGTTCACGATTCCCCAATTATGGGCAAGAGACCCTGTGCGTCTATCCGATCTATTCCTCTCATGCTTTTGTGCACCTCTATAAGGTCACCCCTCATCCTCCTGCGCTCCATGGAATAGAGTCCCAGCCTGCTCAACCTCTCCCTATAGCTCAGGCCCTCAAGACCTGGCAACATCCAGGTAAATCTTCTCGGCACCCAATATCCTATAACATGGTGCCCAGAACTGGACACAATACTCTAAATGCGGCCTCACCAACGTCTTGTACAGCTGCAGCATGACCTCACAACTTCTCTCTACTGGGATGTGCGACACTCTCTGGCCAATTAGTTTAGTTTAATTTAGAAACACAGTGTGAAAACAGGCCCTTCGGCCCACAGAGTCCACGCCAACCAGCGATCCCCGCACATTAACACCATCCTACACACGAGGGACAATTTACATTTATATGAAGGGTGTGGGAGGAAACCGTAGCTCCTGGAGAAAAACCCACGCAGGTCATGGGGAGAACTTGCAAACTCCGTACAGACAGCACCCGTACTCAGGATCGAACCTGGGTCTCTGGCGCTGTAGAGGGCCTGTCCCACATGGCCGTCATTTGCAGCTCATTTACGACGTCGCGCGCAAATCACGCGTCAGCACAGCCATCTGGTGCGTGTGACGTCATTAGAATGCACTGCGGCGCGCAGCGATGCATGGTTACGGACATTGACGCACGGTGACGTAACCATACGTCACCACGCGATACACGTGAGACGTCGGGACGCCAGCATGCATAGCCAATGCGTCAGCGTGCGTAGCCAATGCGTCGGCGTGCGTAGCCAATGCGTCTGCGTGCGTAGCCAATGCATCTGCGTGCGTAGCCAATGCGTCTGCGTGCGTAGCCAATGCGTCTGCGTGCGTAGCCAATGCGTCAGCGTGCGTACGCTATACGTCATGCAGGTGGCACGCGAGGATTTCGTTACACTACGAAATCCTGGAGCGCCGCGTGATACCGTATGCCACTGCATGCGATTCCACGCCTCACCATGCGCAAAGTGTGCATCTCCCACGCGTCACGACGCGTCGATCTATCTTACACCTGACGCATAAATGTGGCGCAAATGACGGCCAAGTGGGACAGGCCCTTAAGGCAGCAACGCTACCTCTGCGCTCGCCACCGTGCCGCATATTTCTACTGCTGACCCTTACTGTCCAGCTGTGACAACACAAGAAAGTACCTTGAGAAAGATGAGGGGGGATTCCTTTAGCCAGCAGGTGGTGAATCTGTGGAGTTTGTTGCCACACACTGCTGTGGAGGCCAAGGCTTTGAGTATTATTAAGGCGGCAATCGACAGATCTTGATTGGTAAAAGTGTCAAGGGTCATAGAAACATAGAAATTAGGTGCAGGAGTAGGCCATTCGGCCCTTCGAGCCTGCACCGCCATTCAATATGATCATGGCTGATCATCCAACTCAGTATCCCGTACCTGCCTTCTCTCCATACCCTCTGATCCCTTTAGCCACAAGGGCCACATCTAACTCCCTCTTAAATATAGCCAATGAACTGGCCTCAACTACCCTCTGTGGCAGAGAGTTCCAGAGACCCACCACTCTCTGTGTGAAAAAAGTCCTTCTCATCTCGGTCCTAAAGGATTTCCCCCTTATCCTTAAGCTGTGACCCCTTGTCCTGGAGAATGATGGGGAGAAAGGCAGGAGAATGGGGTTAGGACGGAGAGATAGGTCAGCCGCGATTGAATGGCAGAGTAGACTTGATGGGCCGGATGGCCTAATTTTTCTAATCACTTATCAACATGAGCGGCTTGTAGGCAAAGACAACGTTGACCAAAAGACCATGTTTCAGTAAACGGGGGAAGTAATTTGGAGGAGGAACAGTTTAATTTATGGATACATAATGGGAACAGGTCTTTCTGCCCACCGAGTCCATGCTGACCATCGATCGCCCTCTACACTCTGTCCATGTAAATCCAATTTTTCAACCACTCTCTACAGATTAGAGGCAGCTTTTAAAACAAGGTCAATTTAGCTACACTCGCACATCTGTGGTGTTCTGGATTTTTCCATGAGTGTGTGAAGTATTAAGGCGGCATGTTGGAGCAGCGGTAGAGTTGCTGCCTTACAGCTCCAGGGACCTGGATTTGATCCTAACTGCAGGTGCTGTCTGCACGGAGTTTGCACGTTCTCCCCTCGATAGTGTGGATTTTCTCCGGGATCTCGGGTTTCCTCCCACACTCCTAAGACTTGTAGACGAAATGGCGTGGTAGAATTGTACATTGTCCCTAGTGTGTAGGATAATGTTCGTGTACGGGAATGGACTCGGCGGGCCAAAGGGACTGTCTCCGTGCTGTGTCTCTAAACTAAACTAAAGTAACACGATGGCTCCGATCGCACCGTTCTGGGACAGGAGAAGGGCGTTTACTGAGTCTGACGAAGGGTCCCCACCCGAACCGTCACCCGTCCTTTTTCTCCAGAGATGCTGCCTGACACTTTGTGTCGTGTGTTTTCCGACGGGTGTTTGTGATGGCAGCTTCTCCTGTTGCTAACGGGCTTTGAATGGTTTGCGCTCTCTTCCACATGCCGCGGTTTAACGTTACACGAGCCGTCACTCCTTGCATCCACTCGGATAAGGCCCGGTTGCCGGGCAACCGTGTTGCTTGGCAGCCGGGCCTGGTAGAAAGATAGTGTTGTGCTGGGTCATGTCGGCCGTCTCCACTCCAGCACATCGCCCCTCTGTCACTGGCCTGCTCCCCATGCAGTACAATGAGGGTCTGTGTTACGGACTGTGGCCCTCCTTCCTTGTCTGTCCCTCCTACTAGGAACTGGCTGCCTTTTTGTAGAATGTGGTTCCTCTATCATTGCCATGGGATGGGTTGGCCAAAAATATTCGGGGCAAATCGGAAGCAAATCTAACCACCCCCCCCCCCCCCCCCCCCCCCCCATCCCCTCTCTGTGACAGGAGTAGAATTAGGCCATTTGGCCCATCTACTCCGCCATTCAACCATGGCTGATCTATCTCTCTCTCCTAACCCCATTCTCCTGCCTTCTCCCCGTAACCTCTGACACCCGTACTAATGAAGAAACCTACCTGTTATTGTCCGTCTCGACCCGAAATGTCCCCCATTCCTTTCCGACAGAGATTCTGCCTGACCCGCTGAGTTACTCCAGCACTTTGTGACTCACCGTCCAGGCAACACTTCAAGTGAATGTGGCAGGTTGCAAAAAAGCAGGAGAGGTTTTCCTTATCTCCTGTCTGATTCCTGTATAGACTTGTTGTTCGCAAGAGTCGTACAGCATGGAAACGGGCCCACTTTGGCCCACCTTGCCCACACCGACCAACATGCCCCATTCATGCCTAAAACCCTGCCACTGGTACTCTGCACCTCAGTGCCTTTTCTCAATTAACCACAGCCACCTCTACCCTCACACCCTTATAGTTTAGTTTGGAGATACAGCGCGGAAACAGGCCCTTCGGCCCACTGAGGCCACACACACACACACACACACACACACACACACACACACACACACACACACACACACACGTCAGGTCACAGGGAGAACGTGCAGACAAGCATCTGTAGTCGGGGTCAAACCCGGGTCTCTGTGGCTATAAGGCAGTAGCTGTGCCACCCCAATAGTCACCTTTATTTAGATTTCAGCTCTGAATTGTGTCACTTTCAGACTCGATGTAAGACTGCATAAATTGTCCAAGCGCTGCTCGGTAACAAGATTAACACTTTCTCATTGCATAAGATTAGACCAAATTAGCCATTGTCCCAGCTGGGTTCCTAACATTGTAGACAGCAGGAACGGCAGGTGCTGGCTACAAAAAAACACACACCTTGCTGGAGTAACTCAAGATACAGGTGAGTCATTCCAACACTTTGTGTCTTTTCTGGGCACCCAAAGCGTGGATGTGATAAAGCAACTCTGCGTGTATTCCACATTAGGCTTTGGAGATGCAGCGTGAAACCAGGCCCTTCGGCCCACTGAGGAATGCGCTGACCAGCGATCACCCCTGTACCATCGCACCACACACACACACACACACACACACACACACACACACACACACACACACACACACACTCACTCTAGAAACAATTAAAAATGTTACTGAAGGGCAATTAACCGGCAAACCTGCAGGTCTTTAGAATGTAGGAGGAAACCACAGCACCCGGAGAAAACCCACACGGTCACAGGGAGAACGTACAAACTCTGTACAGAGAGCACCGGCAGTCAGGATCGAACCCTGGTCTATGGCGCTGTAAGGCAGCAGCGTTAGTTACCATTGTGCCGCTCTGCAGCCCAGAAATTTATAATATTATTATTATTTTTAGAATATTTTTATTTATTGGAAGCAAGCGTACAGAAATATAACCAACGGCACGTGACATAATATAGTTATTGTGCGGCTTCTATTTTGACTTTTAGCGATAGTTAAGAGAAAAGAAAGGAGAAAAAGCAAGAGAGAGAGAGAGAAAGAGTGGAATGTACAAGGACAGAACCCCTAGACTACCAAAATGCTGCGGTCAAAGAGTGAGTAAAAGGAATAACAAAGTTATTTCTAAATAACATGTTACCCCTAAACTTCTGTCCCTTAATTCTCAGAGGGCATGACATGAGAATTAAGGGACAGACGTTTAGGGGTAACGTGAGGGGGAACTTCTTTACTCAGAGAGTGGTGGCTGTGTGGAATGATCTTCCAGCAGAAGTGGTGGAGGCAGGATCGATGTTAACATTTAATAGTAAAGTGGATAGGTATGTGGACGGGAAGGGAATGGAGGGGTATGGTCTGAGTGCAGGTAGGTGGGACTAGGGCAAAATAAATGGTCGGCACGGACTGGAAGTGCCGAGAAGGCCTGTTTCCGTGCTGTAATTGTTATATGGTTATAGACAAAAATGCTGGAGAAACTCAGCGGGTGAGGCAGCATCTATGGAGCGAAGGAATAGGTGACGTTTCAGGTCTGAAGAAGGGTCTCGACCCGAAACGTCACCTATTCCTTCGCTCCATAGACGCTGCCTCACCCGCTGAGTTTCTCCTGCATTTTTGTCTACCTATGGAATAGTGTTAATGTGCGGGGATCGCTGGTCGGCGCGGACTCAGTGGGCCGAAGGTCCTGTTTCCACGCTGAGTCTTTAAACTAAAACTAAACGACACATGGGTATATGAGTAATGATGGGGAAATTGAGGTATCGGCTGTGTCCGTGGATGCGAGAGCACAACTCCTGGAGAATGGGGCACCCAGGTGAATGGACTCTGATAAGATAAATGGGCACAAGAGATTTGGTAGCTATTACATCTTCTGTAGAGATGAGGAACTGGAGGTGCTGGTTTACACGGGCAAAAATCATGAATCGGATACGATTTGGGTCTGAGGACTACACATGTTCTCCAGAGATGCTGCCTGACCCACTGAGCTCCTCCAGCACTTTGTGTCCTGTTAAGTCCAACATCAAATTCCTCCAAGTGGGGATATATATTGAGTATTACCACAGACATTCGCTGAACGGGGACAATGGCAGTACCAGGTCAGGTTTTTGGAAGGATATGACAATAGGTGCAGGAGTAGGCCATTCAGCCCTTCGAGCCAGCACCGCCATTCAATGTGATCATTGGCTGATCATCCACAATCAGTACCCCGTTCCTGCCTTCTCCCCATATCCCCTGACTCCACTATCTTTAAGAGCCCTATCTAGCTCTCTCTTGAAAGTATCCAGAGAACCGGCCTCCACCGCCTTCTGAGGCAGAGAATTCCACAGACTTACAACTCTTCATCTCCGTTCTAAAGGGCTTACCCCTTATTCTTAAACTGTGGCCCCTGGTTCTGGACTCCCCCGACATTGGGAACATGTTTCCTGCCTCTAGCGTGTCCAAACCCTTAATAATCTTGCATGTTTCAATAAGATCCCCTCTCTTCCGTCTCATTCCGGAAGTGGCGGCGCTGCTTGTCAGCTGCGGCTCACCTGCAGTCCGTCTGTCTTTATTTTATTTTTGTCCTCGTCCCTGTTTTTGGCGTTTATTTTTGGTTTGTTGGGTTGTGTATGTGTGTGTGTGGGGGGGGGGGAGGGTGGGAGAAACGGGGTTTTAGTCTCTCCCTTCGGGGGGATGCGACTTTTCCTGTCGTGTCCCCCGACATCGTCTCCGTCTGTGCTGAGGCCCTGGTGACGGCCTTCCAGCTTCCAGCGGCGGCGGCACGGCTTTCGGAGCTTCAGCGGCGACCTGGGCTTCGGGAGCTCCAGCGGCGGCCTGGCTCCCTCTGAGCTGCGGTGCTCCAGCGGGGCCTGGATGTCGGGAGCTGCGGTGCTCCAGCGGTGGCCTGGATGTCGGGAGCTGCGGTGCTCCAGCGGTGGCCTGGGTGTCGGGAGCTGCGGTGCTCCAGCGGTGGCCTGGGTGTCGGGAGCTGCGGTGCTCCAGCAGCGGCCTGGTTTTCGGGAGCTGCGGTGCTCCAGCGACGTTCCGGCGGCGGGCCCTGTGGCGGCGTTCCGGCGTCAGCGGTGGCGGCGGCCTGGATCCCCTCAGCGCAGAGGGAGAATAAGGAGGGGAGAAAAAGACTGAGACCCTAAGACTTTTGCCTTCCACCACAGTGAGGAGGTGTTTGGTGAACTCACTGTGTTCAATTTTGTGTTTATTGTATGGTATTGTATTGTTGTTTTTTATATATGTATGACTGCAGGCACGAAATTTCGTTCAGACCGAAAGGTCTGAATGACAATAAAGGTATTCAATTCAATTCAATTCAATCCTTGGGTTGAGAAGGAAGAGAGGAACCCCAAGGATCGACAGTTGCTGTTTTGTAGAAAGACCCAAAGTGCTGGAGTAACGTGGCAGGTCAGGCATCGTGTCTCGAGAACATTTTAGGTGAGGACCCTCTCTTCAGATCCTAACCGCTACCCATCCATGTTCTCCAGCGATGCTGCCTGACCCGTTGAGTTACTCCAGTGCTTTGTGTTAGATTTTGGCATGGGTTGGAACCGTCTCGTGGGAGTTTAACTGAGCGGAGGCAGACCCCCCCGGCCGTTGCGGTGGGGATGGACTTGGGCTGGAGATGACCAGGTCCCGTGGCCTGATCTCTCTGTATCTAGAGGCACCCTTCATTTGTCGGTCTCCGTGACTGCCGTTTCCATGTATGGTCCTCATTAAATGTTGATGACGGATTCTGTGGCAGCAGCATCTTAACTATCAGCGGCTCGCTTTGCGCACTCTGATTAATTGATGAAAGAGGAGAAGAAAATCCACACGCAGTGGTGTGGAGAAGGGCCAGTGTTTACATCTCGTGATCCTCCAGCCCATCCTCCCACTGACTGTAATCCTCTCATCGAGACATCAAGCCTTATCTTCGGCCAACTAACCTTCCCGACTAACGTAATCCTTCTTGTCCCTCCCCCTATCTGGTATCTCGCTCTCCCACGTACTTTGTTTATTGTCCCGTGTACCGAGGTACAGGGAACAGCTTTTGTTGCGCGCTAACCATTCAGCGGAAGGACAGTACATGATTACAATCAAGTTGTCCGCAGTACACAGATACATGATAAAGGGAATAATGCAAATAACGTTTAGTGCAAGGTAAAGCCCGGTCGAAGATAGTCCGAGGGTCACCAATGCAGTAGATAGTAGTTCAGCGCTGCTCTCTGGTTGTGGTCAGATGGTTCAGTTGCCTGATTAAAGCTGGGAAGAAACTGTCCCTGAATCTGGAGGTGTGTGTTTTCGCACTTCTGTACCTTTTGCCCGATGGTAGAGGGGAGAAGAGGGAGTGGGCAAGGGGCGACTCGTCCTTGATTATGCTGCTGGCCTGACAATTAGCTACTGCCAAAGAAAAGTCCTGTGTCGTTGAATGTTTCAACAGAGTATGGCGCGAAGCAATAGGGGCAAGGACACAAAGTGCTGGAGTAACTCTGGAGAACGTGGATAGGTGACGTTTCTTTGTAAGAAGGGCCTCAACCCGAAATGTCCACTTGTTCAGAAAGACAGAGGGTGTTTGGATCCCCCATGTCAGTGACTGGAGGTTGTAATGGGAGGGAGAGGGAAGAAAGTTCAACCGTGACAAAGGAACAATAGGGACAGGAGGAGGCCATTCATCCCCTCTAGTCTATCTTGCTGCTGTAAGATCATGGCAGTGTAGTTTAGTTCACTTCAGAGATGGAGCATGGAAACAGGCCCTTCGGCCCACCTTGCCAACGCCAACCACCATGCCCCATCTACAGTAGTCCCACCTCCTGGGCAAAAGGCATAGAAGTGTGAAAACGGACACATCCAGATTTAGGGTCAACTTCTTCCCAGCTGTTATCAGGTAATCCTACCAACAAACAGAGAGCAATCCAGAACTAATATCTACCTCATTGAAAACCCTTGGACCACCTTTGATCGGACTTTACCTTGCACTAAATGTTATCCTGTATCTGTACACTGTGGATGGCTCGATTGTAATCACATAATGTCTTTCCGTTGACTGGATAGCATGCAACAAAAAAGTCTTTCACTGTACCTCGGTGGAGTCATAGGGTGATACCTGCTGGAAACAGGCCCTTCGGCCTAACTTGCCCACACCGGCCAACATGTCCCCGCTACACTAGTGCCACCTGTCTACGTTTGGCCCCTCTCCCTCTAAACCTATCCTATCCAGGTACCTGTCGAAATGTTTCTTCAAAGTTGCGATAGTATCCAGAACAGTAGTCCCTCGCCTCGCCCGGCCACCTTCAACCTCCGTGCCTCGGGGTGCCATCCACAGCCGACCTTGAAGGGGCAGAAGGAAGGTAGGACCCCAGTTTCCTCCGCCTGGCCCTTTGTTCTTGCAACATTGCCCCCAGTCAAAGTTCAGATGCACAGAGTCTCTTGCCCAAAGTAGGTGAATCGAGGACCAGAGGACATAGGTTTAAGGTGAAGTGGGAAAGATTTAACGGGAATCTTTAGTCACGGGCGGTTACGGTGGCGCAGCGATAGAGTTGCTGTCTTGCAGCGAATGCAGCGCCGGATATCCGGGTTCGATCCCGACTACGAGCGCTGTCTGTACAGAGTTTGTACGTTCTCCCCGTGACCTGCGTGGGTTTGCTCTGAAATATTTGGTTTTCTCCCATAGTCCAAAGACGTACAGGTTTGTAGTTTAATTGGCTTGGTAAATGTAAAAGTTGTCCCTAGTGGGTGCAGGATAGCGTTAATGTATGGGGATCGCAGGTTGGCACGGACCCTGTGGGCCGAAGGGCCTTTTTATGCGCTGTATCTGTAAACTAAACGGAATCTGATGGGTAACCCTTTCCGCCCAATGGTGGTGGGTGTATGGAACAAGCTGCCAGAGGAGGTAGTCGAGGCAGGGACTATCCCACCCTTTAAGGAGCAGTTAGACCAGTACATGGGATACCTGTGGTTTGGAGGGATATGGACCAAACGCAGGCAGGTGGGGCTAGTTGGGACATGTTGGCCAGTGTGGGCTAGTTGGGCTGAAGGGCCTGTTTCCACACTCTATGACTCCCCAAGGCCATTTCACAGTAAAAGGAGGGTTCAATGTTGAAATTTCCCGTCGTGACTGGGACAAGACCTCCAGGCACTGGGTGGCAGCAGTGAGTACATCTTTGCCATGGCATTCCCTACAGCGGGCAGTAGGGGGACCATTTTGTAGCACGAACCATTGGATTGGACCATCATCAGGCCATTCGGCCCATCGCGTCCGTGCCGACCAGCGAGTTACGCTTTTCTCCCACCGTACACTAGCACTATCCTATGCACTAGGGACAGTTTACAATTTTTCCAATGCCAATTCACCGTCAAACCCGCACTTCTTTAGGGATACAGCGCGGTAACAGGCCCTTCGGCCCACCGAGTCTGCATTGACCAGCAAACTCCGCACTTTCCCACACACTAGGGACAATTTACAATTTTATAGAAGCCAATTAACCTACAAACCTGCACGTCTACAAACCTGGAGTGTGGGTTTAAACCGGAGCATCCGGAGAAAACCAACACGGTCACGGGGAGAACGTGCAAACTCCACGCGGTCAGCAAACCCGAGGTCAGGATCGAACCCGGGTCTCTGGCGTTGCTGTGAGGCAGCAACTCTACCACTGCGCCGCTCCAGGTTCCTGCCGCGCGCTCTCTTGCTGGAAGAGCCACTGAGGTTGTGCCAGAGCTCTCTTCCTGCCAAACTGACAAACCTCAGCAGGGAGGCCATCTGCTCCTGTGTCCTCCTTGATTTTCCACCAAGCAGTCAGAACACAGAAAGATTAAAAATAAAATGAGTGGAGCAGTAAATTGGGCTGTGTTCAGTTAGCACATTATTTCTTTCATGTGGGTGTGTGTGTGTGTCTATGAAGAAGTGAAAGCATTTATATGCCAAGGAGAGAGAAAGTGACCTTTCAGTTTTGGGAAAGGAAGGAAAATCTGCTTCATATCAGTCATGAAACGCATCTCTGAGCCTCTCTGCCAATTTTCTAAAGGACTCCTGACACTAGAGTTGAGATCCTTCACTCAAATTTCAAATGTTACAATGTAGAAAGAGACCATCAGGCCCATACTGTCTTTCATATAAGTTTATAACATATTTGGGGTGGCGCAGCGGTAGAGTTGCTGCCTCACAGCGCCAGAGACCCGGGTTCGATCCTGACTACGGGTGCTTGTATGTACCGTGTTTGTACGTTTTCCCCGTGACCTGCGTGGGGTTTTCTCTGAGATCTTTGGTTTCCTCCCACAGTCCAAAGACGTTCAGGTTTGTCGGTTAATTGGCTTGGTATAAAAGTAAATTGTCCCGAGTGTGTGTAGGATAGTGTTAGTGTGCGGGGATCGCTGGTCGGAGCAGACTCGGTGGGCCGAAGGGACTGTTTCTGCTCTGTATCTCCAAACTAAACTCATAGGAGTAGAATTAGGCCATTCAGCCCATTGAGTCTACTCCGCCATTCAACCGTGGCTGATCTATCTTTCCCTCTCAAACCCATTCTTCTGCCTGCTCCCCGAAACAAGGCGACCTGGTTAGGACTAACTTTATATTCACTTCCAAGGCAACCTGGAATCTGTTCCCCAAAATGAGTTCCACAGCAATACTTTTTTTTCAAATGAAGGTTATATTTTTAAAAGTGACAGTTCAACAGTGACTTTCTTAACCTGAGTTTTTGCACCTGGGAGGAAGCGAGTTGTTTTTTGGTGAACCAAAATAAGAAATGCAACTGCGATGAATCGAAGTCTCCACTTTTACTAGCAGTAAAAGTGACTGTGGAGTTTTCAGGTTGTATCCACCTAATCTCCCAGTGTTCCCTGAGGAATGAAAATCTGTTGTAGGTGTAGATGTGATTCCCCCTTTCTCCCCATAACCTCCGACACCTGTACACACGGTTTGCTAAAAGACTTCGCTCCAAGTTCGCCTCACTTTGCGCCGCGTTGCGCCACTCACCCGACCTCCGCGCAGCCCTCGCTGCCGGTTTGGTCGCGCTTGCCGCATGCAGGCGCATGCTGGTGGGAACGGCCCTGTACAGGGGATCACCCGACCCCCGCTTCTAGTTTGATCGCGCTCATCGCATGGAGTTGGATGCTGGTAGGACAGGCCCTTAAAGTACACTTGGCTGGAGCGGGCACCATTCCATAACAACTTCCAAAACTTGGTGCCTCTTGCAATGTCGACTATTCCTGTACAATTTGCTAATGGTGGACGTGCTTCGGGGTGGCAATAAGCTACTGGACTGTTTGTAGGAAAATAATATCTCTGTGCGTTTACCCAAACTATTCGTCTCATTGGTTTTAGTTTTAGTTTTAGAGAAATACAGTGCGTAAACAGGCCCTTCGGCCCACCGGGTCCGCGCCGACCAGCGATCCCCGCACATCATTTTTCACACAGAGAGTAGTGAATCTGGGGAACTCTCTGCCACAGAAGGTAGTTGAGGCCAGTTCGTTGGCTATATTTAAGAGGAAGTTAGATGTGGCCCTTGTGGCTAAAGGAATCAGGGGGGTATGGAGAGAATCGAGGACTAGAGGGCACAGCCTCATAAATGAAGGATGTTCCTTTCGGAAGGAGATGAGGAGGAATTTCTTTAGTCAGAGGGTGGTTAATCTGTGGAATTAATTGCCACAGAAGGCTGTGGAGGCCAAGTCAGTGGATATTTTTAAGGCAGAGATAGATAGATTATTGATATGTACAGGTGTCAGAGGTTATGGGGTGAAGGCAGGAGAATGGGGGTATGGAGAGACAGGATACTGAGTTGGATGATCAGCCATGATCATATTGAATGGCGGTGCTGGCTCGAAGGGCTGAATGGCCTACTCCTGCACCTATTTTCTATGTATCTATGTTTCTATCAACACTTGCTACCTTACACACAATAGACAATAGGTGCAGGAGGAGGCCATTTGGCCCTCCTGGCCAGCACTGCCATTCAATGTGATCATGGCTGATCATCCCCAATCAGTATCCCATTCCTGCCTTCTCCCCATATCCCCTGACTCAGGTTATTTTTAAGAGCCCTATCTAGCTCTCTCTTGAAAGCATCCCGAGAACCTGCCTCCACCGCCCTCTGATGCAGAGAATTCCACAGACTCACCACACTCTGTGAGGAAAAATGTTTCCTCATCTCCGTTCTAAATGGCTTACTCCTTATCCTTAAACTGTGGCCCCTGGTTCTGGACTCCCCCAACATCGTTTCCTGCCCCTAGTGTGTCCAAGCCCTTAACAATCTTATATGTTTCAATGAGATTCCCTCTCATCCTTCTAAACTCCCGAGTGTACAAGCCCAGCTGCTCCATTCTCTCAGCATATGACAGTCCCGCCATCCCTGGAATTAACCTTGTAAACCTACGCTGCACTCCCTCAATTGCAAGAACACTGGGGACAATTTCACATTTATACCAAACCAATGAACCTACAAACCTGCACGTCTTTGGAGTGTGGGAGGAAACCGAAGATCTCGGAGAAAATCCACGCAGGTCAGGGGGAGAACGTACAAACTCCGTACAGACAGCACCCGTAGTCAGGATCGAACACAGATCTCCGGCTCTGCATTGGCTGCAAGGCAGCAACTCTACCACTGTGCCACCGTGATTATGCTGCTCCTCGATGATGCTGGTGGCCTTGCCCAGGCAGCGTGAAGGAAGAGTAGGGACTTTTAATTCCATCTATGGAGGACAGACAAGGGCAGATTTTAACACAACACCTGAACGATTGCATCTCTGCCTGCTGTTCCTCAGTACAACTTGGAACGATTGCCTGGGTTAGCGTCTTGCCAAAGCGCGTGGTGTCAAAATACTGCAATGCACCAAAACAAAGTCATACAGTAGTTGCGATGGAGGGAGCAAAATGGAGGTGCGTCAGGCTAATTGTGCGAGAGAGAACTGCAGATACTGGTTTAAATTGAAGATAGACACAAAATGCTGGAGTAACTCAACGGGACAGGCAGCATCTCTGGCGAGAGGGAATGGGTGACCCTTGACCTGTGACCCTTCTTCAGTCTGAAGAAGGGCCACGGGGAGAACGTGCAAACTCCGTACAGACAGCACCCGTAGTCAGGATCGAAACCGGGTCCCTGGCGCTGTGAGGCAGCAACTCTACCGCTGCGCAACCGTGACGCCCCAAATAAGTTATAAACTTATATGAAAGACAGTATGGGCCTGATGGTCTCTCTCTTCAGGCCTGAAGAAGGGTCTCGACCTGAGACGTCACCCATCCAGAGATGCTGCCTGTCCCGCTGAGTTACTCCAGCATTTTGTGTCTATCTTGCATCAGATTAATTGTTGGGGTGGGAGAAATTAAATACCTTGGGCCTTTAAATCCTGAATTTGTAATAAAGGGTGGCGATCTCATTGAAACCTGTACAAATCCTGTGGCGTTTGACTGGGGGAGGAGCAGTAACTGCGGTGTTCACTGGCAGGGGTGTTTAGAACCAAAAATGGGGTCAGCTATTCAGGATGGCGCAGGGAACAAACAGGTGGTGGTGAATCTGCAAAATTCTCCAAAGAAGAGTGCTATGGATGTTAAGTTAGAGACATGGTCATGTAGCACAGAAACAGGCCCTTTGGCCCAACTTGTCACCTGCACTAGTTATAGGAGTTGGGCCATTCGGCCCATCGAGTCTGCACCGCCATTCAATCATGGATGATCTCTGCCTCCTAATCCCATTTTCCTACCTTCTCACCATAACCCTTGCCTCCCGCTCTAATATAGAATTTATCTATCTCTGCCTTAAAGATATCCACTGACTTGGCCTCCACTGCCCTCTGTGGCGATGAGTTCCACGGATTAACTACCCTCTGACCAAGATGCCCCATCTCCGCTGATACACATTTACCCAAGTTTGGGCCATGTCCATCTCTGCGTCTCCTCGCCATGTACCCGTCCAAGCGCCTTTTAAATGCGGTTGCAGTACCTGCCTCAACTACCTCCTCTGGCATCTCGGGAGTTAGTTCCATATTAGACCCAGTTGCCGGGTGTGTTTGGGGCAAAGCTGAATTATTTTATTTTTTAGTTGTGATACCGGTGGATGTTGGGGTGGTGCAGCCAGAAAATATCGTCCGTGAATGGTGAGCAGGGACGAGGCACAGAATGGCCCCCTCCCACGTCCTCTGTTGACCAGGGAGATGACTTGTGGTCACATCAGGCAGCTTGCCGTACAAGTTGGAGAATTGACCAGAACTGTGCCTTTAACATAGTCTTCACATTACAGAACATTGACCTTTGGTGCCATGAAGGAACTGCAGATGTCGGTGAATACCAATGATAGACGCAACGTGCTGGAGTAACTCAGCGGGTCAGGCAGCATCTCTGGGGAGAAAGGATGGTTGACGTTTCAGGTCGGGACCCCATCTTCAGACTCTAGGAGTCCTGATAGCTTTTCCTGCAGGGATGCTGCCTGACCCGCTGCGTAACTCCAACATTTTGTGTCTATCTGTGTTGACCTTTGCTGTTTTAGTTTTGAGGAAGTCGTGTAAAAGTTGTTTTTTTTTAAAAAAAAAAGGTTCAGCTTCCCTTAACCAGTCTGCAAGGTGGAAGGAAAGCAATGCACAGACTTTGAGGAAGGACATCCTTGTGATTGAGGCAGTGCAGCGTAGGTTCACCAGATTGATCCCTGGGATGGCGGGACTGTCACATGAGGAAAGATTGAAAAGACTAGGCTTGCATTCCCTGGAGTTTAGAAGGATGAGTGGGTATCTTATAGAAACATATAAAATTATAAAAGGACTGGACAAGCTAGATGCAGGAAAAATGTTCCCAATGTTGGGCGAGTCCAGAGACAGGGGCCACAGTCTTAGAATAAAGGGGAGGTCATTTAAGACTGAGGTGAGAAAAAACTTTTTTACCCAGAGAGTTGTGAATTTATGGAATTCCCTGCCACAGAGGGCATTGGAGGCCAAATCACTGGATGGATTTAAGAGAGAGTTGGATAGAGCTGTAGGGGCTACTGGAGTCAGGGGATATGGGGAGAAGGCAGGCATGGGTTACTGATTGGGGACGATCAGCCATGATCACAATGAATGGTGGTGCTGGCTCGAAGGGCCGAATGGCCTCCTCCTGCACCTATTTTCTATGTTTCTGACAGGAAGTGACATCAGTCTGAATAAACACAGGATCACCTGCACTCTCACCATCAATAAGCAGTGACTCTGCAAGAACATCCAATAGATCCAGAAGTGATAGGAGCAGAATCAGGCCATTCGGCCCATCAAGTGTACTCCGCCATTCAATCATGGCTGATCGATCTCTCTCACTCAACCCCATTCTCCTAACTTCTCCCCATAACCCCTAACTAATCAAGAATCAATCAATCCCTGCCTTAAAAATATCCACTAACTTGGCCTCCACAGCCTTCTGTGGCAATGAATCCCACAGATTCACCAACCTCTGACTAAAGAAATTCCTCCTTGCCTCCTTCCTAAAGGAACGTCCTTTAATTCTGAGGTTATGACCTCTGGTCCTAGACTCTCCACATCCACTCAATCCAGGCCTTTCAGTATTCGGTAAGTGTCAATGAGGCGCCCCCCCCCCCCCCCCCCCCCCCATCCTTCGAAACTCCAGAGGGTACAAGCCCAGTGTCGTCAAACGCATGTGTTAACCCACTCATTCCCGGGATCGTTCCCGTAAACCTCCTCTGGGACTCTCTGCAGCGGCAGCATATCCTACCTGGGATATGGGTCCTGAATGCATTCACGTTGGTCTCGTTCTGTGTGCAGTTGGACTGGGCAGACTGGAGTTGGGTTTGGGGGGGGGGGGGGGGGGGGGGGGAGGGAGAAGGCTGTATTAACACGTTTTCACCTTTCCTGATGCAGGGGGAGAAGAACAATGGCTTTGACGTCCTCTACCACAACATGAAGCACGGGCAGGTCTCGGTCAAAGAGCTGGCGGACTTTGTGAGGGAAAGGTGAGTCTGTCCCGAAACGTCAGGCGCGCGCGTCAAACTTGATCATTCCTGTCACCTGGAGCTCTTCCAGAGGTGGTCGTGAAGGTAGAGTGGACGTGGAGAGGATGTCTCCGCCAGTGGGAGAATAGACAATAGACAATAGGTGCAAGTGTTTGGGTGATCATTTGCCGGCCTGGACTGTGCTGAAGAGCCTGTTTCCACGCTGTATCTAAAGTCCAAAGATAGACAATAGGTGCAGGAGTAGGCCATTCGGCCCTTCTAGCCAGCATCGCCATTCAATGTGATCATGGCTGATCATCCACAATCAGTACCCTGTTCCTGCCTTCTCCCCATATCCCCTGATTCTGCTACCTTTAAGAGCCCTATCTAGCTCTCTCTTGAAAGTATCCGGAGAACCGGCCTCCACCGCCCTCTGAGGCAGAGAATTCCACAGACTCACCACTCTCTGTGAGAAAAAGTGTTTCCTCGTTTCCGTTCTAAATGGCTTACTCCTTATTCTCAAACTGTTGGTTCTGGACTCCCCCAACATCGGGAACATGTTTCCTGCCTCTAGTGTGTCCAAACCCTTAACAATCTTATATGTTTCAATAGGATCCACTCTCATCCTTATAAACTCCAGAGTGTACAAGCCCAGCTGCTCCATTCTCTCAGCATATGACAGTCCCGCCACCCCGGGAATTAACCTTGTAAACCTACGCTGCACTCCCTCAATAGCAAGAATGTCCTTCCTCAAATTAGGGGACCAAAATTGCTCACAGAATCTAGGACTAGAGGGCACAGCCTCATGATTGAAGGATGTTCCTTTCGGAAGGAGATGAGGAGGAATTTCTAGTCAGATAGTCAGAGGATGGTGAATCTGTGGAATTAATTGCCACAGAAGGCTGTGGAGGCCAAGTCAGTGGATATTTTTAAGGCAGAGATAGATAGATAGATTATTGATATGTACAGGAGTCAGAGGTTATGGGACGAAGGCAGGAGAATGGGGTTAGGAGGGGGAGACAGACCAGGCATGATTGAATGGCGTAGACTTGATGGGCTGAATGGCCTAATTCTGCTCCTCTCACTTATAAACATATGAGCTGGGGGCTGCCAGAGAATACCTTCCCCTCAGCTATCAGTGACCCATTACACCTTTTTCTTGAGCTTCTTCCCCTTTGATCTCTCGTGTTCACACTTTACCCATCCATGTCTCTGTGTCTCCCTCTCCCCCGACTCTCAGTCAGAAGAAGGGTCTCGACCCGAAACGTCACCAGAGATGCTGCCTGTCCCGCTGAGTTACTCCGGCATTTTGTGTCCACCTTTGGCCGGCAAAGAGGGTAGTTGCCTGAGCACCTCGAGACCCAGGCAAAGTAGGCCCCAGGGATTCAGGGTTGCTTCCATCAGCAGTCGGAGTAAGTAACACTGCAGGTACAATAAGTGACAGGAAGCTAAATGGACCCAAAATGCTGGAGTAACTTAGCGGGTCAGACAGCATCTCTGGAGACAAGGAACAGGAGACTTTTCAGGACGAGACCCTGCTTCAGATTGTTTAAGAAAGAACTGCAGATGCTGGAAAAATCGAAGGTAGACAAACAAAAATGAAAAATGAAATGCTCCCTTTATAAAATTGCAAATTGTCCCTGTAGGACGTGTAGGAAAGTGCGGAGATTGCTGGTCGGTGCGTTCTCGATGGGCTGAAGGGCTTGTATCTCGAAACTAAACAAAATGATTTATTGGTATTTACCAATGCGTCTCGTTGTGGCAGAGCGCTGATTGAGGAATCCTACTCCAAGTCCATGGCCAAGCTGTCTAAGATGGTGAGCACGAACGGAACGCTGGGGTAAGTTCTGCCTCTTCCTCCTTCCCCTATACAGAAGTGGGCATGAGACCTTCAGACCACTGGCTGCGCTTCTTGTTGCGTTTCTTGTGCCATTTAGCTCCTCCTTCCGATGCATTCTGACTTCATAACTGATAAGAGCAAAATTTAACCCATTTGGCCATCAAGCCTACTCTGCCAAGCCATCATGGCTGCTCTTTTTCTCTCCCTCCCAACCCCATTCTCTTGCCTTCACCCCATAACACCTGACACCCTAATCAAGAATCTATCTATCTCTGCCTTAGAAATATCCACTAACTTTGGCCTCTGCAGCCTACTGTGGCAGAATTCCACAGATTCACCACCCTCTGACTAAAGAAATTCCTCCTCATGTCATCAGGAATAGGAGTAGCATTAGGCCATTCAGCCCATCAAGTCTACTCCGCCATTCAATCGTGGCTGATCTATCTCTCCCTCCTAACCCCATTCTCCTGCCTTCTCCCCATAACCTCTGACACCCGTACTAATCAAGAAATCATCTCCTTTGAAAAGCAACGTTCTTTAATCCTGAGGCTCTCACCCTAGCCTCTCCCACTGGTGGAAACATCCTCTCCACATCCATTCTATCCAAGCCTTTCGGTAAGCTTCCATGAGGTCCCCCCTCATCCGTATGAACCCCAGCGAATACAGGTCCAGTGCCGTCCAAAAGGTTCATCATATGTTAACCCATTTGTTTCTGGGATAATTCTCGTGAACCTCCTCTGGACCTTCTCCAGCGCCAGCTCGTCCATCTTCAGATATGGGTCCAGTCTCGCTCTATTGCCCCAATGTCCAACGTGCCAGGGTCGTCTTGTGATCAGCGTGTCTTCAGTCCCAGGTGGGAGGGAGTTTATTGTCGCATTCGTGGTGCCAACACACCGTAGTATTATGTTTCTTACAAAACGGTCCAGTAGAGTATTGCCATCACACCCAAGCCCCGATTAGCAAGAGACGCCATGTTTTATGATGCCATTTTCAAAGTCCGCGCTCCGATTGTTCTGAGCGGTGCCCGATCCAGGTGAGCCCCAGGCTGTTGGGGAGCCTCCAGCCGTCGCCTTCCTTGTTCCACCAGCAACCGACGTCCCTCTCCTCGCCTGTCCACCTTAGTACCCCGAGGGATGTGTGGGCGCCTCCCGCAGCTGACCTCCAGGGCGCAGTAGCCCTCGCCTCTCCGACCGGCCGCGGTCCGCTCAGTGCTTCCCCCTACAGGCCGCGGTCCATAAGGTGCTCTGAGCAGTGCTACCCACTGTAGGCCGAGGTCTGCCGGGTCCTCCAAATGTGAGCCAGCTCAGCGCTTCCCCCTGCAGGCCGCGGTCCGCCGGGTCCTCCGAGTGTGAGCCAGCTCAGCGCTTCCCCCTGCAGGCCGCGGTCCGCCGGGTCCTCCGAGTGTGAGCCAGCTCAGCGCTTCCCCCTGCAGGCCGCAGTCCGCCAGGTGTTGTGTTGGTCCGCAGTGCCTGCCCACCGCGTATATGAACGATAGAATAAAATGTTCACACCCACGCTCTGGTTCTCATGCCTCAAGATGGCGTCCAAGCCAGGCGACTATTTGCGTGCTAGCCACGGAAGCAGATCTACAAACGCACGGTACAATCGCTACATCTATACAAATGACTCGATCGTGATCAAGTATAGTCTTTCCGTTGACTGGATAGCACGCAACATGAAGCTTTTCACTGTACCTCAGTGAAAATTAAATTGATATTGAGCGGTGCCAGTTCCATGCAAGTCCCAGGCTGGTGCGGGCCTCCTCCCACCTCCTCCCTTGCACACCACGTTCTCTACTCTAGAGTTAGCGATGTTACAAAACTTACCTTCAGCGGCGCTGCAGTTCTGCCACTGGCCGGGTGTGCCACCATGGCGCCTTTGAAGGGGGGGGCGGGATTAAAATGCCGTTTTCTCCTGCCTGTCGGAGTCGAACTTCCTCCGGCTGTTAAGCGGCTGCAGAAAAATCATTCCAACATCCGTTCTCGGAAGATTTTTTTAAAAATCGCGGGACAATTTAATCGCTGGAGTAAAAAAAAAGTTCTAACGCCGTCAACGTCTACAACGGGACGGATCTCACATAGGGGACAAAACAAAATGTAACTCGTCTATTTTACATATAAACATGCTTCTCAGGATGACTAATCAAAATTTCCTTGGCGAAAATGTGATTTAGGCCCCATACGAACCGGCAGTGTTTTTCCTGCCAATATGGGGTTCAAATTCACTGCAACCGCAACGTTCCAATCGATCGCGTTCCACAAAAACCCACTCGTAAGATGATTAAAATGCCCATTAATTTACGGGAATTAAACATTAAATTCCTTCCACTTGGCCTATAAATTCATGACAATGAGATTTAAAAATCATGTTATATTGTGAATTCCTGTGTGAATGTTATGTGGACACTGAGGCTATTTAAAAATGTTAACCTTTTCTTAAGAAATGGATAGATGTTTAGATCTAGTAATTGAATTTTGTAATTAGTTACAATTGGGTAACTAACTAATTATATGCTTTAATTTCAGGTCATCCAAGTAAGATTGTTTCATATTTGTTTCAGAATATTTCAATCTATAATAACTGAAAATTTCATTCAGTTCTCTTAATTTGTAAGAAAGTTATGGGCTTTTGACTGTCCTTGATCACAGCTTTTGAGTTAAGTCAAAGGAAAAGCAATGGGGAAGAAGATGCTAATTGCCGAGTATGAAAATGGCCATAACTTTTTTAATACTGAAGATATGAAAGTGAATTAGGTGTCAAATTAAACTTCTTTTTATGCTTTATCTAATGGGATGAATTGCGGATTTTTTAAATCTCAAAATGTTGTAACGTTGCTAATAGAGTTGCTCTTAGCCCGCCGTGTTCCCCACCCAGTGCGTACAGCCTGTAGCTACGGCCAATCGGGAGCCGCGCGGGCAGTAACGCTGCGGGTTTTTGCAGGACCTTTGCGCCCATGTGGGAGGTGTTTCGTATTTCGGTCGACAAGTTAGCGCTGTGTCACCTGGAGCTGGTGCGGAAACTGCACGATCTGATCAAGGAGATGAACCGATTCAACGAGGAGCAGGCCAAAGTGCACAGGAAGGTGAGCGAGAATAATGGCCTCATTCCCTTCACGGCTATCGCTCACCCCCGACCCACCCCCCGACCCGCCGCCCGACCCAACAATAGACACAAAGTGCTGGGGTAACTCAGCGGGTCAGGCAGCATCTATGGAGAAAAGGAATAGGTGACGTCTCGGATCCGATCACTTCTTCAGACTCAGTTTTGACCCGAAATGTCACCTATTCCTTTTCACCAGGGATGCTGCCTGACCCGCTGAGTTACTCCAGCTTGTTGTGTCTATCTTCAGTGTAAACAGAAGTTATTTTCTAAACATTCTGTCTATTCCTACGACCTCTTCACTATCACAACCCTAAAGAAACTCTACTGGATTCTCGTATTTGTATTTTATAATTCCTTACCATTCGGCCCATTGAGTCCATACTGGCTCTCAGAGCATCCCCCTCACTTGTTTCCCTCGCGAATTGCCATCATTGGGTGGCACGGTGGTGCAGCGGGTAGTGTTACTGCCTCACAGTGGCAGAGAACCAGGTTCGATCCTGACTACGGGCGCTGTCTGTACGGAGTTTGCACGTTCTCCCTGTGACCTGGTGGGTTTTCTCCGGGTGCGCCGGTTTGTAGGTTAATTGGTTTCTGTAAAATTGTCCCGAGAGTGTAGGTTCCCAAACTGGGATAACGTAGAACTAGTGTACGGGGTGGTCGCTAGTCGGAGCGGACTTGCTGGGCCGAAGGGTCTGTTTCCGCGCTGTATCTCTAAACTAAACAATACTCCCCCTCAGATTCAACCACTCAGCTACACAACCAGGGGCCATGACAGTTGTCAATGAAACCCATCAACCCTCACGTCTTTGTGACGTGGGAGGAGACCGGAGCTCCTGGAGCAGCCCACTTGGTCACAGGGACATTGGGGAAAATTAGACATAGGCAGAGGTCAGGCTCGAACTTGGGTCATTAGAGCTGTGTGGCAGCAGCACTACCTGCTGCGTCGCTCTTCCAGTTTGCTTGGCACTGAATGCTGAGCATTCAAAATTGCTGCTGGATGTTTGGTTAATGAATGACCCAAATCAGCAAAGTTAGACACCAATATATTATATGTGTGTAGAGCGGACATAATGTTAGCAATGTCTCTCCCGTCTCCCCCCTGCCGTCTCCCCCCTGCCGTCTCCCCCCTGCCGTCTCCCCCCTGCCGTCTCCCCCCTGCCGTCTCCCCCCTGCCGTCTCCCCCCTGCCGTCTCCCCCCTGCCGTCTCCCCCCTGCCGTCTCCCCCCTGCCATCTCCCCCCTCCCCCTCCCCCTCCCCCTCTCCCCCTCTCCCCCCCAGACAAAGGAGGAGGTTTCGGGAACATTGGAAGCCGTGCAGAATGTGCAGTCCAGTGTTCAACTGCTGCAGAAATGCAAGGACAACTATCACAGCAAGTGGCTGGAATGGGACCGGCTGAAAAAGGACAGAGCTACACAGAAAGAAGTTGATAAGGTAACTGGTGCTGTGTGGGAATAAGTGAATGAATACGTTTATTGGCCAAGTATTCACATACAAGGAATTTGCCTTGGTGCTCCGCCCACAAGTGACAACATGACATACAGTGACAGTTAGGAATGACACATAAAACATTAAACATTAATAATAAAACATTATTGATTAAACATGTGAATTAAATAAAATACCAGAGCAAAAGGAGGCTACAGATTTTTGGTTATTGAGTAGAGCTACTGCTCTGGCTGTGGCAGCTTTGACAGTCTGGAGTCGCCTTCCAGAGGAAAGTGATTCAAAGACTTTGTAGCCTGGGTGAGAGGGGTTAGAGATGATCTTACCCGCTCACTTCCTGGCCCTTGCAGTGTACAGTTCGTCTGCAAGAAGGAACTGCAGATGCTGGTTTATACCGAAGATAGACACAAAATGCTGGAGTAACTCAGCGGGACAGACAGCATCTCTGGAGAAAAGGAATGGGTGACGTTTCAAGTCGAGACCCTTCTTCAGACTGAGAGTCAGGGGAGAGGGAAACTAGAGGTGTGTACAGGTGCAGAAGAAATCGGAGCCGGCACCGATGTCCAAGGAAAGGTGGAGCCCACAATGGTCCATTGTTGGCTGCGGGAGAGACGATAACGAGGGGGTACTAACAGTGAAACTATCAGGCCCACTAGGCTGGGGGGGCGGAGAGAGAGAGAGAGAGAGAGAGAGAGAGTTATTTGAAATTAGAGGCATCAATATTTGTACGGCTGGGTTGTAAGTTGTGGCTCGGCGATCAGTGGGTCGACTTTGCCTCCTGTGGCCGGGGCCCTGGAACTCTGGCCCGCCCGGAGCCAGCAGATCCGTTTCTATAGCTGACCTCCGAGGCCGACTTTGCGGGCGGGTATCTCGGCACCTGGGTGGCCTAGGCGAAATTTCCGGTATCGTCAGACACCTCGCGGAGGCCGTCACCTCTGCTGGTCCGGCAAAAGAGATCATCCTGAAAGGCTCTGGAACCAAGGGTGCGGGAAACTCGGTGGTTCAGTTCAGGTAGTTTAGTTCCGTTTATTCTATTGTCACGTGCACCGAGGTACAGTGAAAAGTTTTTTGTTTTGTTAAATATTTTTATTAGAAGTAAGTACATATTAAAGGAGAAATATACATGTCACATACATTCTTAATATTATTAATATTAACAATGATTTCTTATTTGTACTTCTATGCATTTTTTATTTTTAATACAGGTAGGAAATAAAAGCGAAAAATAAAGTAAAAATAGAAATTCAAAAAGATGAATGAAGTATTAAGCGGTTTATACATCATTGGAGATATATCCATGGATTATTATATGTGATTCTTCGTCTATTCCTTCATTCTGGCTTCAGTCGTTTCTCGCACCGAACCATTTTGACCCTTTAAATATTCAATAAATGGAGACCATATCCCTCTGAATTGGTCCAACTTGCCCAGAAGGACAAGCCTCAATCTTTCCAGATGAAGTGTCTCCGACATTCCTGTGACCCACATTTTGATTGTGGGGGATGTAGGACCATTCCAAAATTTCAGTATTAATTTTTTTCCCAATTATTAAACTGTAATCGATAAAAATTCTTTGATTCATTGTTATTAATTGATCCGTTTCTGATATTCCTAATATTATTAATTTTGAGTCGGGAACCAAATTCGTATTAACAACATTCGAAATTATCTTTAAAAATTTCTGTCCAAAAGTTAGTAATTTTTATACAGTTTGTGAATGTTAAATTAGCTTCTAAGTGTTGACATTTATTGCAGTGAAATGTTTTTTGTTTTGCGGGCTAACTAGTCAACAGAAAGAGGTGGACAATAATCTAGCATCGGGCCACTTAGTTATAGTTTAGAGATGCAGCGTGGAAACAGGCCCTTCGGCCCATCGGGTCCATGCCGACCAGCAATCCCCGCACACTAACACTATCCCACACCCACTACGGGACAATTTTTACATTTACCCAGCCAATTAACCTACATAGCTGCACGTCTTTGGAGTGTGGGAGGAAACCGAAGATCTCGGAGAAAACCAGCGCAGGTCACGGGGAGAACGTACAAACTCCGCACGGACAGCACCCGTAGTCGGGATCGAACCCGGGACTCCGGCGCTGTATTTGCTGTGAGGCAGCAACTCCACCGCTGCACGCGCCACTGTGATCGGTTCTCCTTCGTGCATTAACTGTAGATTAGATTTTAAACTTTAGACATGCATAGTTTGGTGATAGGTATATGTGATGGAACTTGCTCCTTCCCGCAGGCAGAACTGAAATCCAAGAAAGCTGCCAAGTCGTACAAGGCGAGCATGGAGAAATATCACTGCACGCGCTCTGATTACCAGCAGAAGATGGCAGAGGCTGCCCAGGTTTGAATGCGGATGCGGCATAATCTGCACGATAGGTTTGCACTCAAATTAGTGGGGCAGGCGGTGGATGTGGTTGACGAGGTAGAATAGATTATTGGGGTGGGAGGGGGAATGAAGGAAGACTTGCATTTCTACTGCACCCTTTGTCTCAGCTTGTCATGAATACTTTGCTGTCGGTGGACAAATTTGGAAGTTCAGCAAAAAGTATCTTAATTCATCCATTCATTCAAAACGCCCAATAATCTGGCACCCTTGTCACTTCAGTTTTAGTTCAGAGATACAGCGTGGAAACGGGCCCCTCGGCCCACCGAGTCCCCGCATACCAGCGATCCCCCGCACGCCAGTTCTATCCCACACACACCAGGGGCAATTTTACCGAAGCCAATTAACCTACAAACCCGCACGTCATCGAAGGAAACCGGAGCACCCGGAGATAGCCCACGCGGTCACAGGGAGAACGTTAGGGTCGCCAACTTTCTCACTCCCAAATAAGAGACAAAAGGTCAAAATATACGGGACAAATTCCCGTCGGCAATTCGTTGACCGACTCGGCCGTGGCTGGGTGAATGATGAGTTGGCCCCGGGTGCTGGACTGCTCACAAAGCCCAGCCGGCGGGCCAGCTGAGGAGTTTTGGCCCGGGCCGCGCGACATCGCGCGCTAAGTCCGATGCCCCGTCCAACGCATGTACCGATGATCGGCCACGAGAAGGAGGGGTGGTGGTGGTGTTGGCGGTAAGCGAAGGTCCGAAGGTCGGACAGTGGGGCCACGGGCGAGGCGCTGCTGCTGCTGCTGCTGCACTCCATGGGCTGCACTACATCGGGACGGGTGAGGTGGGGCCGGACGCGGCGCTCTGACCCGACAGTCGAGGTCAGATTGTTCCCGATGTTGGGGAAGTCCTGGACAAGGGGTCACTGTTTAAGGATAAGGGAGAAGTCTTTTAGGACCGAGATGAGAAAATCATTTTTCACACAGAGAGTGGTGAATCTGTGGAATTCTCTGCCACAGAAGGTAGTTGAGGCCAGTTCATTGGCTGTATTTAAGAGGGAGTTAGATGTGGCCCATGTGGCTAATGGGATCAGGGGGTATGGAGAGAAGACAGGTACAGGATACTAAGTTGGATGATCAGCCATGATCATATTGAATGGCGGTGCAGGCTTGAAGGGGCGAGTGGCCTACTCCTGCACCTATTTTCTATGTTTCTATGACAGTCCCCTCGACCCGAGTGGCGGCAGTCAAATACGGGGCAAGGGCGGTCCCGTATGGGACAAACCAATATACGGGATTTCCCGGCTAATACGGGACATTCGGCAACCCTAGAGAACGTGCGGACAGCACCCGTAGTCAGGATGGAACCTGGGTCTCTGGAGCTGTTATGCAGCAACTCTACCGCTGCGCCACTGTGCCTCCCACATCCGATGGGCTAAATATCCTTTTATGTCACGGGAAAATACGAGCTAACGTGAGTGTGGGATATACTAGTGCTACAATGAAGTGAAGGGGATGTACCAGTGAGTGTTATTGTGTGGGGTGTGCCGTCTTTGAGGGGAGATTAAATTGTCACCGAGGGTTTCGTGGGAAGGGGGTGTTCTGCGAATGTATGTGGGGCTGTTTCACCACGCCAAGACCTGGGGAACGAAGGGTTAACGAGGGGCCCAGGCGCTCTGGGACTGGGTCTGATGCTCGTGAAGCTGTCGTTTTTATATTCACCCTGTGCTGTTTCCATCTGCTAATTTGACAGAAGTTCCAGCGGATTGAGGAGAACCACCTGCGGCACATGAAGGTGTTAATCAAATCCTACTCCAACTCCATCGAGGACACGCATGTGCAGTTGGGTCAGGTGTGTGTGTGTGTGTGTGCCCAGTTGCATCCTTCACCTTGCCCGTTGAACCTGTCGATGAAAGATGTGGCCAAATGGGGCCCAGCGTCGACAGGGCATCGTGGGCGGCAAGGGGCGGGGCAGCAGTAGAGTTGCTGCTTTGTAGCACCACAGACCCGGGTTCGATCCCAACGACGGGCGCTGTCTGTACGGTGTTTGTACTTTCTCCCCGTGACCGCGTGGGTTTCCCCCGGGTGTTCCGGCTTCCTCCAAAGACGTACAGGTTCGTCGGTTAATTGGCTTCTGTAAACTGGGGTCCCTAGTGTGTAGGACAATGCTAGTGTACGGGGATCGCTGGTCGGCGCGGACTCGGTGGGCGGAAGGGCCTGTTTCCGCGATGTATATCTCTATGTATAAATCCAAAAACTGAACTTGATCTGATGGAATATCATTGTATTTCCAAACGGGGATGGTTGGTGATGAACATGGAATGCTGGTGTTGATTCCGGCCTTGCTGCCCAGGCCTTGCTGCCCAGGCCTTGCTGCCCAGGCCTTGCTGCCCAGGCCTTGCTGCCCAGGCCTTGCTGCCCAGGCCTTGCTGCCCAGGCCTTGCCATGGTGGAAGCTGCAGCTCTGGATGTTTAGTGTTGCGTTTAGTTTAGCTACAGATACAGTTTAGACACAGTCCCTTCGGCCCACCGAGTCCGCACCGGCCCAGCGATCCCCGCACACCAACACTATCCTACAGACACACACTAGGGACAATTTACATTTACACCAAGCCAATTAACCTACAAACCTACTTGTACGTCTTTGGAGTGTTGGAAGAGACTGAAGATCTCGGAGAAAGCCCCACGCGGGCCACGGGGAGAAGGTACGAACTCCGTACAGACAGCACCTGTAGTCGGGATCGAACCCGGGTCTCCGGCGCTGTGAGGCAGCAACTCTACCGCTGCGCCACCGTGACCGTCCGCGCCGCAGGAAAGCTACAGTGTGCTCGCCGGCCGTCAATTCTTTTTTTTTAATTTTATTTGTTTAAATGTTATTTATTAGAGGTAAATACATCAATGTACTTCACATATATACTGTTACAATCATTGTACCCCATAATTTTATAGCTTTTAAAGAAAAAGAATAGAGAGAAAGAGAGTGAAATGTGAAGAGAGTTGTGAGAGTGAAAGAGCGTGCCAAAGGGGAGAAGAGACCCTTGGTCAAAGAATTAGAAAAGGGGGTTAAAAGATAGACCCTAAAAAAAGAAAAGGAAAAAGAAAAAAAGCCAGTTACTATGTTAAATATATCACACAAAAGGAATCCACCAACTCGATAGTTTTTCATCCCCCCCAACCAAGGCCCGAGGTACTCCTGCACCCTATCTTTGTAGCAATTCTATAAATGCAGACCACGTCTGATAGAAGCGTTCTGATTTTCCTGCCAGGCGAAGTCTCATATCTTCCAGATGTAACGTTTCAAACATAGTTGAAATCCACATATTTAATGTTGGTATAGGAGCATTTTTCCAGAATTTTAAGATTTGTTTTTTTCCTTATTATTAAGCCGTAATCAAATAGATTCTTTTCATACACATTTAATTCCGAACTACCTTCCGTCATTCCGAAAATATCCATTCTGGCTTTGGTGTCATTTTTATTTTAAACAGTTTTGTGAAAATTTCAAAGATTTCAATCCCAAAACCTTTGAATTTTTGTACAAAGGATGAATGAGTGCGCTATAGTAGCTTCTTGACACTGGCATTTATCACAAATTGGTGAGACGTTAGGGAAAAATTTAGTTTTTGAGTAGTCTAATCTGTGTATTATTTTAAATTGTATTAATTCTACCAATTAATTAATTTGTCCATTCTAACGCTTGTCTCTACTCGTTCAGGTCCACGAAGAGTTCAAGCAGAACGCGGAGAATATCCGAGTGCAAGACCTGATCCAGAAGTATGCCCTGACCAAGGGCACCGGCAAAGATAAGCCAGGTAGCGACGTACTGCTGAGACGGACGCGAGATGCTGGAGTCACTCAGCGGGACGGGCAGCATCACTGGAGAGAAGGTAGACAACATTGCTGGAGAAACAACGTAGGCAACGTTTCGAGATGAAACCCTTGGGAAATAGGCAACGTTTAGGGCCGAAATCCGAGGGTTTCAGCCCGAAACGTTGCCTATTTCCTTTGCTCCATGGATGCTGCCGCACCCGCTGAGTTTCTCCGGCAATTTTGTCTACCTTCGATTTTCCAGCATCTGCAGTTCCTTCTTGATCGCTGGAGAGAAGGAATGGGTGAGGTTTCGGGTCGGGACTCTTCTCGGGGAGAGGGAGTCCAGAGATATGGAAGAGCAAGGTGGACCGTAGAACTAGTCGGAGATCTAGGATAGGGGAGGGATGGAGAGACAGAGAGGGAAAGCGAGGGGTACAGGAAGTTAGAGGAGTCAATATTCATACCGCTGGGGTGATAACCAGGCTGATTCCTGGGATGGCAGGACCTCCATATGAAGAAAGGCTGGATAGACCCGGCTGGAATTTAGAAGATTGAGGGGGGATCTCATAGAGACTTACAAAATTCTTAAGGGGTTGGACAGGCTAGATGCAGGAAGATTGTTCCCGATGTTGGGGAAGTCCAGGACAAGGGGTCACAGTTTACGGATAAGGGGGAAGTCTTTTAGGACCTAGCTGAGAAAATCATTTTTCACACAGAGAGTGGTGAATCTGGGGAATTCTCTGCCCCAGAAGGTAGTTGAGGCCAGTTCGTTGGTTATATTTAAGAGGGAGTTAGATGTTGCCCTTGTGGCTAGAGGGATCAAGGGGTATGGAGAGAAGGCAGGTACGGGATACTGAGTTGGATGATCAGCCATGATCATATTGAATGGCGGTGCAGGCTTGAAGGGCCGATGGCCTACTCCTGCACCTATTGTCTATGTTTCTATGTTTCTCTGTCCGCTGCTGCCTGAGGAGGCGAATGTTGGGAACGTCACTACCCAAGCGGAAGCTCTTTGATTGAGTGAAGGGTACAGCATGGAAGCAGGCCATTCGACCCATACGTTCATAAGTTCTAAGAGCAGAATTAGACCATTCAGCCCATCAAGTCTACTCTGCCATTCAATCACGGCTGATCTATCTTTCCTTCTCAACCCCATTCTCCTGCTGTCTCCCCATAACCCCCGACACCCGATCAAATGCTTTCTTCGGCATTCTCACAGAAGCTGGTGAGGGCTGTTTGGGGCCCACAGAGTGATTAGTAAAGGTTACTGGGAGAACATGGTGGCAATGCAGTTTGTCGCTAATCCTGGGTCCAAGTCAACCAGTGTACATTGTAGCATAATGCTACAAAGGCCAGTTCAGTGGCTATATTTAAGAGGGCGTTAGATGTGGCACTTGTGGCTAAAGGGATCAGGGGGTATGGGGAGAAGGCAGGAACGGGATACTAAGTTGGATGATCAGCCATGATCACATTGAATGGCGGTGCAGGTTCGAAGGGCCGAATGGCCTACTCCTGCACCTATTTTTCTATGTTTCTATAATCCAGACCGAGATTCATTAGTCAGAATCTGTGTCCCAGAATTATTGCCACAGACGGCTGTGGATGCCAAGTCATTGGGTATTTCTAAGGCAGACATTGACAGATTCTTGATTACTAAGTGTGAAGGGTAGAAGGGGTTGAGAGGGAAAGATACATCAGGCATGATTAAGTGGCGGAGTTGACTCAATGGGCCGAATGGCCTAATTCTGCTTCTGTGACTTGCCAGTCCATACCGACTGTCAATTACCTGTTCGCAGTAGTTTCACGCTTTCCCACTTGGGGGCAATTTATATACAAGTCCATGAAGCCGTAGATCTTTGGGATGTGGGTGGAAGCCGGAGCACCTGGAGGAAACCCACGCGGTCGCAGGGAGATTGTGCAGACTGGGCAGCTGGCAGCCTCTGACGTGTGGGTTGAACCCAGGTCTCTGGCTGCGGCGGGGCGGTTGCGCTAACAGCTGCACCCACTGCACCGCGACGCGCCGCGCCGCCCGCCCTGCTGCATTGTTCAGGCTGGTTTGTTTCTCCCCCGGCCCTCAGAGCGAGGAGGTGAATGGTGAGTTTGTGGCCGCGCAGCGGTAGAGTCGCTGCCTCTCAGCGCCAGGGACCCTGACCGGGTGCGATCCTGACCGCGGGTGCTGTCTGTATGGAGTTTGCATGTTCACCCCTTGACCGCGTAGGTTTTTAATCCGGGAGCTCCGGGTTCCACCCACACTCCAAAGACGTGTAGGTTAATAGGCCCGATATAAATTGTCCCTAGTGTACGGGTTCACCGCTCGAATGGCCTCGGTGGGCCGAAGGGCCTGTTTCCATGCTGACTCAAACGACTAAAACTAAAATAGATTAGCAATGGATTGGGGTTTTTTTTTCTGGGGATACGGTAGCCGGGCGGTGAGAGATGGAATTTTTCAGTGTTCTTATCACTAGTGTAAAGGCTGCCTTTGTCCTCCTTGTTCCAGGGCCAATTGAATTTGAGGAGTGTAACCCAGAGATGGTGCTGGAAGGTGAGTAGGGTCGCGTTGTGATTAGTTCAGAGATGCAGCGCGGAAACAGGCCCTTCGGCCCGCCGAGTCCGTGCCGACCAGTCACCAAGTTCAAGTTCCATTTATTGTCACATGTACCAATTGGTACGGTGAGATTTGAGTTGCCATACAGCCCCGAATAAAAAGAACACAATGCACCATAGACAACAGACAATAGGTGCAGGAGTAGGCCATTCGGCCCTTCGAGCCAGCACCGCCATTCAATGTGATCATGGCTGATCATCCCCAATCAGTATCCCGTTCCTGCCTTCTCCCCATATCCCCTGACTCCGCTATTATTAAGAGCCCTATCTAGCTCTCTCTTGAAAGCATCCAGAGAACCGGCCTCCACCGCCCTCTGAGGCAGAGAATTCCACAGACTCGCCACTCTCTGTGAGAAAAAGTGTTTCCTCGTCTCCGTTCTAAATGGCTTGCTCCTGATTCTTAAACTGTGGCCCCTGGTTCTGGAATTTAACGTGAACATCCCCACACAGCGGAATCAACGTTTCCCACTGTGAGGGAAGGCTATAAAGATCAACCCTTGCTCTAGCACTATCCCACACACTAGGGACAATTTACAATTTAGTTTGACCAAAGCCAATTAACCTACAAACCTGGAGTGTGGGAGGAAACCAAAGCTCCCGGAGAAAACCCACGAGGTCACAGGGAGAACGTACAAACTCCGTACAGACAGCGGCTGTGGTCAGTACGGAGTTTGTACGTTTTTCCTGTTCTCCTTTCCCAATTGAAATCGGTTGAAAGAGAATCAATGGCCCATCGCAAATTGTAACAGGAAGGAACTGCAGACGCTGGTTTATGCCAAAGACAGACACAAAGTACTGGAGTAACTCAGCGGGTCAGGCAGCGTCTGTGGAGAACGTGGATGGGTGACGTTTCAGGTCTGAAGAAGAGTCCCGATCATCTATTCTCTTTCTCCAAAGGTGCTGCCTGACCCGCTGAGTGACCCCAACACTTTGTGTCTATCCCAACACACATTAGGCGGCGGAGTTTAGCTTAGTTTAGAGATACAAAACCCACCGAGTCCGCGCCGACCAGCGACCTCCGCACACTAACACTATCCTGCACACACTGGGGATAATTTGCAATGATACCAAGCCAATGAGCCGACAGACCTGCATGTCTTTGGAGCACGGGAGGAAATCCACGCAGGTCACGGGGAGAACGTACAAACTCCGTACAGACAGCGCCCGTGGTCGGGATCGAACCCGGGTCACTGGCGCTGTGATGCAGCAGCTCACTGTGCCAGGCATCTTTGAGACGGCTTGAGCGGAGGGTGGGGGAGCTGGGACTGGTGATGGGACCTTCAGCGTACGTAATGGTGGAGGACTTTGCCGACTTCTGTCGCTGGTTACCAAGAATGTCGCCTTTTTCTTTTTCCACCCTCGACACAGCGTCAAAGAAGACCAAGAGGAAATCGTTTGTGATCCCGGGCCTCAGCAAGAGGGAGAAGGACACGGACTCCACGTGAGTGGCTCTTTGGCTGCAGTCTTCCAGTGTGTGGAAAGGTTGGGCTTGATCCACCTTTAGCCCTTCTTTAACATGATCAAAGGTTTAAGTTCATGTTAGAGGAGTAGAATTAGGCCATTCGGCCCATCGAGTCCATTCAATCATGGCTGATTGCTGATTCCTAGTCCTATTTTCCTGCCTTCTCCCCATAACCCTTGACACCCGTTCTAATCAAGAATTTGTGAATCTATTATAGACAATAGGTGCAGGAGTAGGCCATTCGGTCCTTCGAGCCAGCACCGCCATTCAATGTGATCTTGGCTGATCATCCCTACCCCGTTCCTGCCTCATCCCATATCCCTTGACTCCGCTATCCTTAAGAGCACTATCTAGCTCTTAAGAGTCCTACCTTTTGGCTTAAAAATATCCACTGACTTGGCCTCCACAGCCTTCTGTGGCGATGAGTTCCACATATTAACTACCCTCTGACTAAAGATGTTCCTCCTCATCTCCTTTAAGCTGCAAACATTAAGAACGTGCAAATTCCACACAGACAGCACCCGAGGTCAGGATTCCACCCAGGTTTAGTTTTGAGATACAGCGCAGATACAGGCCCTTTGGCCCACTGAGTCTATGCTGACCAACGATCCCATCCATTAACACTATCCCAGCACACACACACACACCCACACACACAGAGACACACACACACACACACACACAGACACACACACACACACACACACACAGACACACACACAGAGAGACACACACACAGAGACACACACACACAGACACAGACAGACACACACACAGACACACACACAGACACACACACAGACACACACACACACAGACACACACACAGACACACACACAGACACACACACACACTTATAATTATACCAAGCAAGGTAGCCTGCGTGTCTTTGGAGTGTGGGAGGAGACCGGAGCACCCGGAGAAAACCCACGCTGGTCACTGGGAGAACGAACGTACAAACTCTGTACAGACAGCGCCCGCGGCCGTGATCGGACTCAACTCTACCGCTGAGCCACAGATAATGTCCCTTCTGAAGGACCCAGATTAATCAAGAAAAAGTGCATGTGCTTCAGGTTCTCCCAAAGTGCTTTGTTTTACCGTGAGGTGGGGCAAAGATTTATGAGGAACCTGAGGGGCAACTTTTTTTTTTAGACAAAGGGTGGTGGGTGTATCGAACGAACGAGCTGCCAGAGGAGGAAGTTCAGCCAGGTATTATCACAACGTTTACAAAACATTTGGAGGTACATGGATAGAATGGGTTTAGAGAGATATGGAGAGAGATATGGACGAAACGCAAGCAGGTGGGACGAGTGCAAATGGGGCATGTTGGGCGGTGTGGGCAGGTTGGGCTGAAGGGCCTGTTTCCACGCTGTTCGACTCTATGACTAGAATACTCTAGGTGCACTTCTACAGTCAATTCATACTGAAATCCAGCCGTAACATTGACCTTGCATCCACCATATGCTTTGCTAGGAGTGCTTGTAGTCCCATGTAAGGGAAATAATAAAAGGGGAATATAGATGAGATTTCTTCCCAGAATAGCTCTGGACTTTTTCCACACAGAGGGTTGTGAATCTGTGGAATTCTCTGCCTCAGAGGGCGGTGGAGGCCGGTTCTCTGGATGCTTTCAAGAGAGAGCTGGATAGGGCTCTTAAAGATAGCGGAGTCAGGGGGATGTGGGGAGAAGGCAGGAACGGGGTACTGATTGGGGATGATCAGCCATGATCGCAGTGAATGGCGGTGCTGGCTCGAAGGGCCGAATGGACTACTCCTGCACCTATTGTCTGTTTCACATGCGTGCAGCGAATGCTTTGTCGGGAGGGCTTGTGCGGTGGGAGAGGGGGTGTGTGGGTTTGACTGCGATCAGTCATTCTGCAAGCGTTGATTTCCTTCTCTAACTCTGGTCTCCACTCCTGTTGCAGGGGCTCTCCGGATCCTGACTCCATTGTGAGTATTCGCACTCTCTCTCAGCCCCCTCTCTCTCTCTCGTATAAGTGATGGGAGCAGAATTAGGCCATTCGGCCCATCAATTCTACTCCGCCTATTCAATCATGACTGATCTATCTTACCCTCTTAACCCTATTCTCCTGCCTTCTCCCCATAACCCCTGACACCCATACTAATCAAAAATCCACCTATCTCTGCCTTATAAATATCCATTGACAGCCTCCTGTTGCAGAGAATTCAACAGATTCACCACCCTCTGACTAAAGAAATTTTTTCTCCTCAGCTTCTTCCTAAAAGAACGTCCTTTAATTCTGAGGTTATGACCTCTAATCCTAGACTCTCCCACTAGTGGAAAAATTCTCTCCACTTCGAAACAGAAAATAGGTGCAGGAATAGGCCATTCGGCCCTTTGAGCCTGCACCGCCATTCAATATGATCATGGCTGATCATCCAACTCAGTATCCCGTACCTGCCTTTTCTCCATACCCCCTGATCCCTTTAGCCACAAGGGCCACATCTAACTCCCTCTTAAATATAGCCAATGAACTGGCCTCAACTACCTTTTGTGGCAGAGAATTCCAGAGACTCACCACTCTCTGTGTGAAAAATATTTTCCTCATCTCGGTCCTAAAGGAATTCCCCCTTATCCTTAAATATCACTTTCACTATTCTGTATGTTTCAATGAGGTCCCCCCCTCATTCTTCTAAACTCCCATCTATTTTCGTATCATCCACAAACTTTGCCACAAATCTTCAGTCCCCTCATCCAAGTCATTAATATACAACGTGAAGAGCAGCGGCCCCAGCACCGACCCTTGCGGAACTCCGCTAGCCATTGGCAGCCAACCAGAAAAAGCCCCCTTTATTGCCACTCTTGGTCTTCTGCCATCCAGCCACCCTGCTATCCATGCCAGTATCTGCCCTTTGATACCATGGGCTCTCATCTTCCTAGGCAGCCTAACGTGTGGCACCTTATCAAAGGCTTTCTGTCGTGGGCCAAACGCTGGCAGGTGGGACTAGTGTAGATGGGACAATGTTTGTCGGTGTGGGCAAGTTGGGCTGAAGGGCCTCTTTCCACGCTGTGTGACTCTATTACTCAAAGTGGAAGACTGGACAGCGTTTCAGTGAGTTGTTTTTAAGAATAAAGCTGAAATTTGTGCCACTGCCGGGGCCCTTCATTCTCCACGGGTTTGTGGCACCGATGTGACTTTCACCAACATGGTTTCACCATCATGGTGTCACTGCAGTCCATTGAGTCCCATTGCATCCTGGTGCCCATTGTAGGTGCCAGTTTGGCCCTCCTGCCTTCCTAGATGTATCGTTGAGACGATGCATAGGTGGCCTTGGTACTTGGTTATTTTGGAAGTTTTCTGTCTTGCAGAATTCCCCCGAGGTCGATGAAGAAGGTTACACGATCAGACCTGATGTGGCCCAGAATTATATCCTTGCATATTCTTCAGCTGCTGTTCCTCTTGCCGTTCTGCCGCCCCTCGTTTGTTCACTACGACCCCCAGGAAGCCTTCCTCCCTTGCATTGTTTTCCTATCTGAGATGCTCCCTAGACTAGAACATGTGTATCGGTATCTGTGACCCCTGGCGACTTCTGCAATGTGGAGACTCGGAGTTGGAACTGGTGACCTCTAGGGCGAGTTAGCCCACTAACTGCACCAGTGGGGCAAAAGCCGAGTTCACATTGTGCAAACCTTGAGGAAAGATGCTTTAGTGAACTCGCAGTCGAGGGGTTGCCTTTTGGGAAGTTTAACCAGGGAGGAGGAGGATTCAGCCCGTGTGTCAGAGAAGATCTTGACACCCAGATGCTGACTGTGCGTCAGGATTTTCTCTAGCTATTGTCTGTGAGTTGCGGCCTGTGAGTCGCTGTTTGGGAGCGGCCGTTATAGGGAGGGCGTCTGGGAGCGGCCGTTATAGGGAGGGCGTCTGGGAGCGGGCGTCTGGGAGCGGGCGTCTGGGAGCGGGCGTCTGGTAGCTGGGGTCTGGTAGCTGGAGTTTGAGGGAGGACGTCTGGGAGCTGGTGTCTGGTAGCGGGCGTCTGGGAGTGGAAGTTTGAGGGAGGGCGTCTGGTAATGGGCGTCTGGGAGCGGGCGTCTGGGAGCGGCCGTTATAGGGGGGGTCTGAGGGCGGCTGTCTGGGAGTGGCCGTCTGGGAGCAGCCATTATAGAGGGGCGTCTGAGGGCTGCCGTCTGGGAGTGGGCGTCTAGACCAGAGACACCACGGTGTGGTTGGGACACGTTGGGCATGATGGGGTGGAGTGGGAGGTGGGTATTGTATAGACGTGGAGGAGGTGGGGGTGAAGGTGTTAGTGAAGCCGCCACTACACGAGGCGTTGCTGTGTTCGTGCCCAGTGCTGTATCCGCTTTGTAATTCCTTGACCTGGGTGCACATGAGAAGGGTCACCGCCCGTGCTGCTCCAGCGACTCGGACACGGACTCGGACGAGCCCCGCAGGTTCCACGTGGAGATCAAACCAGCGACTGTCAGAGACCCCGAGACCTCCGTGGAGCTGCTGAAGGCGTCGATCGGGAACATTGTCCTCTCCTCCAACCCGATGGTAGACATGAGCCGCTCTCACTAGGGGGGGGGGAGGGGGAGGGGGAGGGGGAGGTGGTGACTGTGGGTTTTCTCCAGGTGCTCCGGTTTCCTCCCACATTCCAAAGACATGCGGGTTTGTAGATTAATTGGCCTCTGCAATTGCCCCTAGTTTATAAGGAGCGGATGTATAAGTGGGATAACATAGAACTAGTGTGAGCGGGTGATCAGTGTGGACTCGACGGGCTGAAGGGCCTGTTTCCATGGTGTGTCTCTACAAAATCAGGCTGGTCTCTAGCTGGGGAGAGGATGGCTCATTTGCCTGATGCCTGGCTAGGGTCAATGGAAGGGACTTGTCAATGTGGACAATTCTTTAGACTTTCGAGCGACAGTGCGGAAACTGGCCCTTTTGGCCCATCGAGTCCGCACTGACCGACTAACGCTGTCCTACACGCTCGGGATAATTTATAATTTACTGAGAACGTGTGAACTCCACACAGACAGCACCTGAGGTTAGGATCGAACCTGGGCCTGGGGCAGCAGCTCAACCCGCTGCGCCACCGTGCCGTCATTGATAAGTGGAGATCCGAGAAACATGGTTTTCGTGGCTTACCTAGTGCCCCAAAGCTGATCATCTTGTCTCTCTTTTGCAGGTTCTGACCAAAAAGAATTCTACCAGTGAGTATTGCCAACCTTCCAGAACTATTTTATCTCTTGTATTTAATAATCTGCAGGAACCTTGGGGACAGAACAGAGAGGAAGATTAAATGGACACCCCGTATGTTCATGTTCTTGGAGCAGAATGAGGCCATTCGGCCCGTCAAGTCCACTCCGCCATTCAATCATGGCTGTTCTATCTTTCCTTCTCAACCCCATTCTGCTGCCTTCTCTCCGTAACCCCTGACACCCGTACTAGTCAAGAATCTGGCAATCTCTGCCTGATAAATATCCACTGACTTGGCCTCCGCAGCCGTCTGTAGCAATGGCTTCCGCAGATTCACCACCCTCTGACTCACCCCCTTTCTAAAGGTACATCCTTTTATTGTACCACTAGTAGGCTCACCGAGTCCGTGTCGACCAGCGATGCCCGTACACCAGCTCTCTCCTACCCACTGGCGAAAATTTACAAAGTCCAATTAATCTACAAAACCGACAGGACCTGTTTCCATGCTGTATCTCCAAACTAAATACGAGAGGTGTTGCAACGTTTTAAAATTTTCATCAAGGTAAAAAATCGGCCATTTGTGCTGCGTTCATCTCAGACATCTGCTAGGTTGTGATATTTTTCCATTCTTTGGTTTCAAATATGACGTTATTTACCAAAAGCCTATTAATCGATCAACCATCGATTGATAAATCTTTTTGGACGATACTAAATCAGTTTGTTTCCTGGTGAAACTTTACCTGAATCCCTTGCCCACCCACCTCCAAGGACACGTACAGGTTTGTAGATTAATTGGCGTCTGCGAGTTGTCCCTAGCGTGTAGGATATGCTAGTACACGGGGGTGATCGCTGGTCAGGGTGGAGTAACGTGTAGGATATGCTCGTTTACGGGGTCAGCGATCGCTGGTCAGGGTGGAGTAACGTGTAGGATATGCTAGTACACGGGGGTGATCGCTGGTCAGGGTGGTGTAACGTGTAGGATATGCTCGTTTACGGGGTCAGCGATCGCTGGTCAGGGTGGAGTAACGTGTAGGATATGCTAGTACACGGGGGTGATCGCTGGTCAGGGTGGAGTAACGTGTAGGATATGCTCGTATACGGGGTCAGCGATCGCTGGTCGGCGCGGACGCATTGTGTAGGATAGAACTAGTTGTTTAATCTTTTCCCAATATTTTCTATCTTTATAAAAAATGGAAAAAAAATATATAGAAGCACAATTATGAAGCAAGGATTAACATAAATAATACTGATTATGTATAGCTACAAAGAACAAAATGATTTTTATTATGTCAACAATGAACATGTATCTTTTTTTAAAAATTATGTAATTGCTTCTAATGAATAAAAAAACTTAACAAAAAAAGAACTAGCATACAGGGTGATCGCTGGTCAGTGGGGACTCAGTGGGCAGAAATGCCTATTTCCACACTTGCCCGCCCACCAACGTTGCTTTTTGCTTCTCTCTCTCCCCTTTCCCCCACAGAACACACCATCCAGTTGGCTTCACTATCAGTGGATGGAAATTCTGAAGGAACTCATGCCAGAGGTAAAGTGTCCCTTTCAACATTACAGAAGACGTGTGAACACCATTTGCCTTTAACTCGATGAAATGCTGGTCTTTCCAGTACCAGATGGTAGAGATGCTGCCTCACGGCGCCAGAGACCCAGAGATTCTGACCGCGGGTTCTGTCAGCGTGGAGTTTGCACATTCTCCTCGTGCTTTTCCTCCTGTTGCTCCGGTTTTCTCTCGCATCCGAAAGACGTGCAGGATTGTAGGTTAGCCAGCATTTGTTAATTGCGCCGAGTGCGTAGAAGCGAATTACATAGACCTAATGTGAATGGGTTATCGGGTCAGCACAGACCCGCGATCACCCGTACACTAGTTCCACCCGACATGCTAGGTGACAATTTTACGGAAGCCAATAAACCTACAAACTTGCACGTCTTTGGAATGTGAAGGAACCGGAGCGCCCGGAGAAAACCCACGTGGTCACAGGGAGAACGTATGAACTCCGTACAGGCAGCACTCGTACTCGGGGTCGAACCGGGGTCCGTGGCGCTGTGAGGCAGCAACTCTACCGCTACGCACCTAGTAATGACTGTCTGAATTTAGATTCTGCTATTAACATAGAAACATAGAAAATAGGTGCAGGACTTGACTTCCATCACAGTGAGGAATGTGTAGGAGTAACTGTGGTGGATCTTCATGTTAAAATGTGTTTTTGAGTCTGTTGCTTTTAATTGTATGACTGACCTGGCCAGTGAAATTCCTCGTATATGTTGCAAAACTTACTTGCCGAATAAAATCAGATTCTGATTCAGGAGGAGGCCATTTTGCCCTTTGAGCCAGCCCCGCCATTCATTGTGATCATGGCTGATCGTCCCCTATCAATAACCCGTGCCTGCCTTCTCCCCATATCCCTTGACTCCACTAGCTCCTAGAGCTCTATCCAACTCTCTCTTAAATCCATCCAGTGATTTGGCCTCCACTGCCCTCTGTGACAGGGAATTCCATAAATTCACAACTCTCTGGGTGAAAAGGTTTCTTCTCACCTCAGTCCTAAATGGCCTCCCCTTTATTCTAAGACTGTGGCCCCTGATCGCCCAACATTGGGAACATTTTTCCAGTTCCTATTGAACTGGATTATGTCATCTGCCAAATGCTGCGCTTAGCAGGCAAGCGAAGTGTGTGTGTGTGTGTCTCTGCGTGCGTGTGTGTCTCTGCATGCGTGTGTGTCTGTGTGCGTGTGTGGTCGCGTGTGTGTGCGTGTGTCTCTGCGTGTGTGCGTGTGTCTCTGTGTGTGTGTGTGTCTCTGCGTGTGTGCTTGTGTGTGTGTGTGTGTGTGTCTCTCTGCGTGTGTGTCTGTGTGTGTCTCTGCGTCTGTGTGTGTGTGTGTCTCTCTCTCTCTCTGACTGTGTGTGTGTCTCTCTGCCTGTGTGTGTCTCACTCTCTGTGTGGCTGTGTGTGTGTCTCTCTGCGTGTGTGTGTGTCTCTCTGCGTGTGTGTGTGTCTCTCTGCGTGTGTGTGTGTCTCTCTGCGTGTGTGTGTGTCTGTGTGTGTGTCTCTGCGTGTGTGTGTGTCTGCGTGTGTGTGTGTGTGTGTCTCTGCGTGTGTGTGTGTGTGTCTGCGTGTGTGCGTGTGTGTGTCTCTGCGTGTGTGTGTCTGCGTGTGCGTGTGTGTGTGTCTCTGCGTGTGTGTGTGTCTCTGCGTGTGTGTGTCTCTGCGTGTGTGTGTGTCTGCGTGTGTGTGTGTGTGTGTGTCTGCGTGTGCGTGTGTGTGTGTCTCTGCGTGTGTGTGTGTCTGTGTCTCTGCGTGTGTGTGTGTGTGTCTCTGCGTGTGTGTGTGTGTGTCTGCGTGTGTGTGTGTGTGTGTCTGCGTGTGTGTGTGTCTGCGTGTGTGTGTGTGTGTGTGTGTGTGTCTGCGTGTGTGTGTGTGTCTGCGTGTGTGTGTGTGTGTCTGCGTGTGTGTGTGTGTCTGCGTGTGTGTGTGTGTGTCTCTGCGTGTGTGTGTGTCTCTGCGTGTGTGTGTCTCTGCGTGTGTGTGTGTCTGCGTGTGTGTGTGTGTGTGTGTCTGCGTGTGCGTGTGTGTGTGTCTCTGCGTGTGTGTGTGTCTGTGTCTCTGCGTGTGTGCGTGCGTGTGTGTGTGTGTCTCTGCGTGTGTGTGTGTCTCTGTGTGTGTGTGTGTGTGTCTGCGTGTGTGTGTGTGTCTGCGTGTGTGTGTGTGTCTGCGTGTGTGTGTGTGTCTGCGTGTGTGTGTGTGTCTGCGTGTGTGTGTGTGTCTGCGTGTGTGTGTGTGTCTGCGTGTGTGTGTGTGTCTGCGTGTGTGTGTGTGTCTGCGTGTGTGTGTGTGTCTGCGTGTGTGTGTGTGTCTGCGTGTCTGCGTGTGTGTGTGTGTCTGCGTGTGTGTGTGTGTGTCTGCGTGTGTGTGTGTGTCTGCGTGTGTGTGTGTCTCTGCGTGTGTGTGTGTCTCTGCGTGTGTGTGCTGACCTATCCTGACAATGTACTTGAACCATTTTTGCACTGTTGTGTTTTGTACAACATCATTTTCATCTACTGCATGCCATCCAAACTCTTCTCATCTTTAAACTAAGCTCTTCTCATTCACAACAAGTGAAGCGTCTGTAAATGGCTGTGTGTGACTTTTCCGAAACGCATTGTATGACGGCACTAGCGACTGAACTCCTTAATCCAACCCCCGCTCTGATTGTTTGACCTGTGCACCCACTGATCTGCTCGCTGACCTTGGTAACTTTCTCCAGAACAGTGTGTTCCAGTCTATTCACTCGGTTCACTGAGTTGTCAGATGCTGGGAGCTCCCCCACTCCTCCCCCCCCCCCCCCCCCCCCCCCGATCTCACTGTCCCGGGACCATTACATTTTGAACAGAGAGAGACACAAAGTGCTGGAGTAACTCAGCGGGTCAGGCAGCACCTCTGGTGAAAAAGGACAGCTGAAGTTTTTGGTCAACACCATTCTTTAGACTTTTGTTCAGTCTAATAACTTTTCACTGATTCTATGCCATCTTGTCACCTTCCTCTCAGCTAGCAATGGACCATTTGTTTAAGAAAGAACTGCAGATGCTGGTAAAATCGAAGGTAGACACAAAAGGCTGGAGAAACTCAGCGGGACAGGCAGCATCTCTGGAGAGAAGGAATGGGTGACGTTTCGGGTCGAGACCCTTCTTCAGACTGATGTCAGGAGAGGGGGTGGGATAAAGAAGGAATGTCTACAGGTGGAGAACGTGGGACTGGTGGGAGAACTGGGAGAGGGGGGGGATGAAGAAAGAGAGCAAGGGTTATTTGAGGTTGGAGAAGTCAACGTTCATACCACTGGGGTGTAAGCTGCCCAAGCGAAATATGAGGAACTGTTCCTCCATTTTGCGCTGGGCCTCACTCTGACAATGGAGGAGACCCAGGGCAGAAAGGTCAGATTGGGAATAACCATATAACCATATAACAATTACAGCGCGGAAACAGGCCCTCTAGGCCCTTCCAGTCCGTGCCGACCATTTATTTTCCCCTAGTCCCATCTACCTGCACTCAGACCATACCCCTCCATTCCCTTCCCGTCCATATACCTATCCACTTTACTTTTAAATGTTAAAATCGATCCTGCCTCCACCACTTCTGCAGGAAGATCATTCCACACAGCCACCACTCTCTGAGTAAAGAAGTTCCCCCTCATGTTACCCCTAAACTTCTGTCCCTTAATTCCCATGTCATGCCCTCTTGTTTGAATCTTCCCTACCCTCAATGGGAAAAGCTTATCCACGTCAACTCTGTCTATCCCTTTCATCATTTTAAAGACCTCAATCAAGTCCCCCCTTAACCTTCTGCGCTCCAAAGAATAAAGACCTAAGAATGGGAGGGGGAGTTGAAGTTCTGAGCAACCGGGAGATCAGGTTGGTTAAGACGGACAGAGCGGATTCTAGGTTTCCTAATCATCATCTGCTTTGATGCAGTTTTCACACCCCACCCTTCCATATCCCTACCCTTCCGTGCCTCTCCCCTGAGTCTCAGTCTGAAGCAGGGTCTGTACCCGAAACGTCACCCATCCCTTCACTTTGTGAGTTACTCCAGCACGTTGTGTCGACCTACGGCATGAGCTAGCATCGGCAGTTCTTTGCGTCGACATTTTGAACAGGCTTTTTGACCCTGCTTTCTGTGTTCGCTGCAGATGTGGAGATGACAGCGTACCTGTTCACCGCTCCAAGCTCCGAGCTCAACAGGTAGGTAAACACCTGGGACAGGCGGAAACTTTGGGGTCAGTGCAAAAACAAGGTGGGCCTTTGTAGTTTACGCACCAGGGACAATTTATATTTATACCAAGACAATTGGCTTGCAAACCTGCACGTCTTTCGAATGTGGGAGGAAACCGGAGCTTCCCGGAGAAAACCCACGCAGGTCATGGGCGGGGCGGGGTGGGGGAGAACGTACAAACTCCGTACAGACAGCACCCGTAGTCGGGATTGAACCTGGCACCATGAGGCAGCAACTCTACCGCTGCGCCATTAGTGGTCTTGGTATCAGACACAAAACTCTGGAGTAGCTCAGCGGGACAGGAACTCAGCTAGATGCAGGAAGATTGTTCCCGATGTTGGGGAGGTCCAGGACAAGGGGTCACAGCTTAAGGATAAGGGGGAAATCCTTTAGGACCGAGATGAGAAGGACTTTTTTCACACAGAGAGTGGTGGGTCTCTGGAACTCTCTGCCACAGAGGGTAGTTGAGGCCAGTTCATTGGCTATATTTAAGAGGGAGTTAGATGTGGCCCTTGTGGCTAAGGGGATCAGAGGGTATGGAGAGAAGGCAGGTACGGGATACTGAGTTGGATGATCAGCCATGATCATATTGAATGGCGGTGCAGGCTCGAAGGGCCGAATGGCCTACTCCTGCACCTAATTTCTATGTTTCTATGTTTCTATGACAGGCAGCATCTCAGGAGAGAAGGGACGGGTGATGTTTTGGGCCGAGAAGGGTCTCCTCCCCTTCAATCCCTTTTCCCTAGAGAGGCTGCCGGTCCCGCTGAGTTCCTCCAGCATTTTGTGTCTATCTTCAGTGTAAACCAGCATCAGCAGTTCCTTCCTGCACTCGTGGTCTTGGGGCCTTGGTTCCAGGATTTCTCGATGATGATGGGAGACGAGGGCAACAGCAATATTAAAGCACGGAATAACCTCCACCAAGCCACGGTTGCCCAGCCAGATGCAACTAAATTTAAAGTGGCACTTTCTTCCCAATAACCCTCTCTGGCTAAACCCCTCCCTTCACCACCTCCAGTTTAAATTCCAGTTGGAATATTTTGGAGGACCAAGTAATGCCTGACAGTCCAGTTAGTCACTCCGAGACAACCCCTCTGTTCATCCCTCCACCCCCTCCTGCTCAATGCTCGATGGTTCTGTATTATCCCATGTACCGAGGTACAGAGAAATTCTCTTTTTGCATGTAGTTCACTGAATTATTACTAAACAAAAACACAATCCCAGATTGAGTACAAAGTGTATAGAAATAGCCCACTGAGACCGCGTAGGAGAGTCGCCAGGTTTTGGTGCAAGCTGCAGCAGGCCACAAGGCCCCGTTGTCCTGGCAACGGGGCCTCCAGCCGTAGTCCCCATCCGGCGAACCGCCGTCCGTCTCCTCGCACGGCCGCCTTCAGCGTTTGTACCCGGGGGCGCCTCCCGTAGCCGGCCTCGAGGGCGCGGAAGGTAAGATCCCGGGGGCCCCTTACCAGCCCTTTGTTCTTGCATTCGCCATCGCCAACTCTCTCCGTTCTCGGGGACGAGCGGGAGCCGGGTTCGGTGGCACCCTCTCCTGGTTGCCAGCCGGGCCTGTTGCCGGGGGCCAGCTGGTTCTGCTGCATAGATGGCCCTCTCCTTCACTCAGACCAACTCTCTTACCCCCCCCCCCCCCCCCCCCCTCCATCTTCTCCTCTTTTCTCTGTGCCTTTTCCATCTCATAGAGTTTGCACAGCATGGAAACAGGCCCTTCGGCCCAACTTGCCTACACCGACCAACATGCCCCATCCACACTAGTCCCACCTACCTGCGTTTGACTGGTATCCCTCTAAACCTGTCCTGACCATGTACCTGTCCAAATGCTTCTTAAACATTGCAATAGTCCCTACATTCTCTCCCCTCATAACCTCCCCAAACCTCCAATGATTGAAGGTTCATCACCACTTCCAATTTAATGCAGGTTCATCCCCTCAGTTGCGCTGGAGCTCCCAGATCTATTTGACCTCGGGTATTTAGTAGTTGTGGTTTTTTCTCTCTGCAGCCGACCCGCCATCTCCCAGAACGGCATCAGTTTTCTGGACCCACTCTTCGGCGCATCGGCAGAAGCCATGTTCGACAAGTTCAATCTCCCAGGTAAAGGGCTTGGTTCCATTAGCTGTCGTGTTCAATAGACAATAGACAATAGGTGCAGGAGTAGGCCATTCGGCCCTTCGAGCCAGCACCGCCATTCAATGTGATCATGGCTGATCATCCCCAATCAGTACCCCGTTCCTGCCTTCTCCCCATATCCCCCGACTCCACTATCTTTAAGAGCCCTATCTAGCTCTCTCTTGAAAGTACACACACTAGGGACAATTTGCATTTAGACCACGAGAATTGACCTACAATCATTGATCGATAGTTTAGTTCAGTGTAGAGATGCAGCGTGGAAACAGGCCCTCCGGCCCAATGAATCCGCGCCGACCAGCGATCCCCACACATTAACACTATCCTGCACACACTAGGGACAGTTTACATTTACCAAGCCAATTAACTCCCAAACTTGCACGTCTTTGGAGTGTGGGAGGAAACCGAAGATCTCGGAGAAAACCCACGCAGGTCATGGGGAGAACGTACAAACTCCATACGGATAAGCACCCGTAGGCAGGATCGAACCCGGGTCTCTGGCGCTGTAAGGCAGTAGATCTACTGCTGCGCCACCGTGCCGCTTGAGACAGTGAGAGCATTAGAAGCAAGAAGGAAGGGAGCTCCCTGCGAATCTGACATCTAAATAAATCCGGGGCCTTCACGCACCTGGGATTCCAGTCCCAGATCCAGACCGAGTGTCTGGAGAAGGGTCTCGTGGCTTGTGGCTCGTGCCTTGTGGCTAAGGGGATCAGAGGGTATGGAGAGAAGGCAGGTACGGGATACTGAGTTGGATGATCAGCCATGATCATATTGAATGGCGGTGCAGGCTCGAAGGGACGAAAGGCCAACTCCTGCTCCTAATTTCTATGTTTCTATGTTTCTATGAATCAAAACCACAAAATCAAATTCTTTGCCACAGACGTCTGTGGAGGCCAAGTCAGTGGATAGATTTAAGGCAGAAATAGATAGATTCTTGATTAGTACACGTGTCAGGGGTTATGGGGAGAAGGCAGGAGAATGGGGGTGAGGAGGGAAGAGACAGATCAGCCGTGATTGAATGGTGGAGTGGGCCGAATGGCCTAATTCTACTCCTATCTCTCATGATCTTATGAAACATCACCTTTCCACGTTCTGCAGAGATGCTGCCTGACCTGCAGGGGCCTCCAGCCGTAGTCCCCATCCGGCGAACTGCCGTCCCTGGATTTCAAAATCCAGCGGCGAAACAAAAGAAATGTTGCGACGCTCGAGGAAACTCCGAGCTTCAATACGTCGTCCCTTGCCGCGACTTTTTCGGTGACAAAAACGTCGGTCAATGATGCCGATAGTCGCCGGAAAAATCGCCAAGTGGGACAGGCTTTGGAAAGTCAATGCAGTGCGTTGTTTAGATGGTATTGACCCACAATGTCATGGTGAATGGGGAGTGAACGCTCAGCGTGGAGGGGGACTCGGCTTCTTCGGTCAGAGGGTGGTGAATCTGTGGAATTCTCTGCCACGGAAGGCTGCGGAGGCCAAGTCAATGGATACATTTAAGGCAGAGACAGATAGGTTCTTGTTAGTTCGGGTGTCAGAGGTTATGGGGAGAAGGCAGGAGAATGGGGGTGGGAGGGGAACATCGATCAGCCATAAGTGAATGGCGGAGTAGGCTCGATGGGCCGAATGGCCTAATTCTTCTCCTATTACTTATAACCTTATGATCCATCTTGTTTGAAATTCCATTGCCTGCCCACACTAAAATATTTTTGCTCTCTCCCTTCCCCTTCCCCTCTCTCCCCCTTCCCCTCTCTCCCCCTTCCCCTCTCTCCCCCTCCCCCTCTCTCCCCCTTCCCCTCTCTCCCCCTTCCCCTCTCTCCCCCTTCCCCTCTCTCCCCCTTCCCCTCTCTCCCCCTCCCCCTCTCTCCCCCTCCCCCTCTCTCCCCCTCCCCCTCTCTCCCCCTCCCCCTCTCTCCCCCTCCCCCTCTCTCCCCCTCCCCCTCTCTCCCCCTCCCCCTCTCTCCCCCTCCCCCTCTCTCCCCCTCCCCCTCTCTCCCCCTCCCCCTCTCTCCCCCTCCCCCTCTCTCCCCCTCCCCCTCTCTCCCCCTCCCCCTCTCTCCCCCTCCCCCTCTCTCCCCCTCCCCCTCTCTCCCCCTCCCCCTCTCTCCCCCTCCCCCTCTCTCCCCCTCCCCCTCTCTCCCCCTCCCCCTCTCTCCCCCTCCCCCTCTCTCCCCCTCCCCCTCTCTCCCCCTCCCCCTCTCTCCCCTCCCCCTCTCTCCCCCTCCCCCTCTCTCCCCCTCCCCCTCTCTCCCCCTCCCCCTCTCTCCCCCTCCCCCTCTCTCCCCCTCCCCCTCTCTCCCCCTCCCCCTCTCTCCCCCTCCCCCTCTCTCCCCCTCCCCCTCTCTCCCCCTCCCCCTCTCTCCCCCTCCCCCTCTCTCCCCCTCCCCCTCTCTCCCCCTCCCCCCCTCTCCCCCTCCCCCCCTCTCCCCCTCCCCCCCTCTCCCCCTCCCCCCCTCTCCCCCTCCCCCCCTCTCCCCCTCCCCCCCTCTCCCCCCTCCCCCCCTCTCCCCCTCCCCCCCTCTCCCCCTCCCCCCCTCTCCCCCTCCCCCCCTCTCCCCCTCCCCCCCTCTCCCCCTCCCCCCCTCTCCCCCTCCCCCCCTCTCCCCCTCCCCCCCTCTCCCCCTCCCCCCCTCTCCCCCTCCCCCCCCTCTCCCCCTCCCCCTCTCTCCCCCTCCCCCTCTCTCCCCCTCCCCCTCTCTCCCCCTCCCTTCCCCCATTCCCTCTCCCTCTCCCCCCACCTCTCCCCTCTCTCTCCCCCCACCTCTCCCCTACAGTCGTGTGTAACCAAGGCAACGTGAACCCTCTGTCCCTCAGCCCCCCGTCTGGCTCCAGCGGTCTGGAGATTGTCGAGGATTCGGGCTTGGACTCCCCGTCCCTGCCGACCACGGAGGGCTCGTCTCCCTCTCCTGAGTCCAGGCCTTGGACGCCTCAGCCCGTCACGCCACCCGTCTCGCTCTCCCTCAGCAGGAGCTTCTCTCCGTCCTTCGACGAGGCTCTCCCTCACGCCGCCTGTGGCCGCCGGTCTGCCGACGGTTTCACCGCCGTTGACCCACAGCTGGGCCCGGAGAAGAGCTGCAACCCAGCCTCCGACAGGCACCGGACACCCGCAGAACCTCATGTGACGACTGAACTCCCCATACTCAGCCTCCAGGCACTGGCTGCCACCAGCGCTCCAACTGCGACAGGTATCTCTTTTTCTACTTTCAACACATTAACTACCTTCTGACTAAAGATGTTCCTCCTCACCTCCTTTAAGCTGCAAGCATTAAGAACGTGCAAACTCCACACAGACAGCACCCGAGGTCAGGATCGAACACAGGTTTAGTTTCGAGATACAGCGCGGAAACAGGCCCACCGGGTCCGCACCGACACTATCAGCGATCCCCGCGCCCACCGGGTCCGCACCGACACTATCAGCGATCCCCGCGCGTTAACACTATCCTACACACAAACGAGGACAATTTTTACATTTATACCGAAGCCAATTGACCTACAAACCCGCACGTCTTTGGAGCGTGTGCGGAAACCGGAGCCACCGGGGAAAACCCACGAGGTCACGGGGAGAACGTGCAAACTCCGTACAGACAGCACCCATAGTCAGGATCGAACCCGGGTCTCCAGCGCTGTGAGGCAGCAACTCTACCGCTGCTCCATCATACTGCACAGTCAGTACCTGGTAATCGCTACTGCCCTTGATGCAACCAAGGCAAAGGCGATGTAGGTAAATCTCTCTCTGTACTGCCCCATCATTACACAGTATGTTCCCAAGACAGTGACTGTGCAGGTTAAATACAAACTAAATCTTCCTCGGCATTGTATGGACCTGCAGTCACTGTCCTGCGGGATTTCGATGTGCAGAGTATAGGGCCTGTCCCACTTGTCGATTATTTTCGGCGACTGCTGGCGTCATTGACCGACGCATCAGGGTCGCCAAAAGAATTTGAACATTTCAAAATCCAGCGGGGACAAAAAAATGTTGCAACGCTTGAAATAACACCGCGCGTCAATACGTCGTCATGCCGCATATTTTTCGGTGACCTGATACGCCAGTCAATGATGCCGGCAGTTGCCGAAAAATCTCGCCAATTGGGACAGGCCCTTAATGAGTCTCCTCGGCACTGCCTCACAAACAGCCTGTTGACTGTTGAATTGAGTGTTAAAGAAGGAACTGCAGATGCTGGAGAATCGAGGGTTACACAAAAGGCTGGAGAAACTCAGCGGGTGCAGCAGCATCTAGGAGTGAAGGAGATAGGCGACGTTTCGGGTCGAGACCTTCTGTTGAATTAATCTGTGCTGTTGTGTGTCCTATTTTACCCCCCAGGCCCCACGAATGTTCAAGCTGACGTCTCTGTTGGAAAAGCAACGGTGGTGGCACTTCCTCGCCGACACTCAAGAAAGAAACTGATTCCCCTTCAGTTGGACAGCGCGGATGCGGTAGGTACTAGACCAGGGGTCGGCAACCTACGGCCCACCGGGCCGAACGCGGCCCGTAACCCAAAATCATCCGGGCCACAGGCGGATTTTTTTTCCTCGTAATCATCCGGCCCGCCGAGCGCCCCGAGCAGCGGCCGAGCTCTGGCTGTACCGGATCCTGTGCAAAGCCGCCGGCACGGCCCTGCACCTTCTGCGAACACGTTTCAGAAAGAACTGCAGGTGCTGGAAAAATCGAAAATGCTGGAGAAACTCAGCGGGTGAGACATGCAAGGGCTGCCTCACCCGCTGAGTTTCTCCAGTATTTTTGTCCACTTTCTGTGAACTCGTGATTTGATGCCTGCCATCCGGGGCGGGATCCATGTGTACACGTGATAGATGTGGCCCGCCATCCGCTCACAGACATGCGCCCAGCCCCTATGCAGAACAAGGTTGCCCACCCCTGTACTACACCTTCATCAGTATCAAATCTAGAAGTTGGGAGGTCATGTTGCAGTTATATGTTGAAGTTGGGAGGTCACTTTGGTGAGGCTGCATTTGGACTATTGTGTTCAGTTCTGGGCACCATGTTATAGGGAAAATGTTGTCTAGCTGGAAAGGGTGCAGAGAAGATTTACTAGGATGTTGAGGGCCAGGACTTGAGGGCCTGAGCTATAGGGAGAGGTTGAGCAAGCTGGGTCTCTTTTCCTTGGAGCGCAGGAGGATGAGGGGGGATCTTATAGAGGTGTACCAAAACATGAGAGGAATTGATCGGCTAGATGCACAGAGTCTCTTGCCCAGAGTAGGGGAATCGAGAGCCAGAGGACATAGGTTTACGGTGTAGGAAGGAACTGCAGATGCTGGTTTAAACTGAAGATAGACACAAAAAAGCTGGAGTAACTCAGCGGGACAGGCAGCGTCTCTGGAGAGAAGGAATGGGTGACATTCGTCTCTCCAGAGATGCTGCCTGTCCCGCTGAGTTACTCCAGCTCTTTGTGTCTATCATAGATTTGAGGTGAGTGAGGAAAGATTTAATAGGAACCCGAGGGGTAACTTTTTCACACAAAGCGTGGTAGGCGTATCAAAGGAGCTGCTGGAGGAGGTGGTTGAGGCTGGCATTATCACAAACATTTGAACAGGCGCATGGATAAGGCAGGTTTAGAGAGATATGGGCCAAAATATGACGCCGAAAAGGTTACAACGTGTTCGTCATAGTCACTGATGGTGCCTCTTGGCTCTCGATGGCCCCTCCCCCCACCAGGGGTCTCTCGCTATTCTTTGCGGCCCCCTCCTCATCCGAACCCCGGCACCCACCTCCAACCCCATCATGGGTGAACAACAAAGAGGAGGATGACTGAACTTTGGTGCCTTCCCTCATAGCGGGGAACGTTTGATTCCGCTGTGTGGCGATGTTTAAGTTAGTCTATCGTGCGTTGTGTTCAATGTTTTATTGGTGTGGCTGTACGGTGAGCCAAGTTTCACTGTACCAACTGGTGCATGGGAAAATAAATGCAACTTAAACTTGACACGGAATAACCATATAACAATTACAGCACGGAAACAGGCCTTCTCGGCACTTCCAGTCCGTGCCGACTATTTATTTTCCCCTCGTCCCATCTACCTGCACTCAGACCATACCCCTCCATTCCCTTCCCGTCCATATACCTATCCACTTTACTATTAAATGTTAAAATCGATCCTGCCTCCACCACTTCTGCTGGAAGATCATTCCACACAGCCACCACTCTCTGAGTAAAGAAGTTCCCCCTCATGTTACCCCTAAACTTCTGTCCCTTAATTCAAACCCTCTTGTTTGAATCTTCCCTACCCTCAATGGGAAAAGCTTATCCACGTCAACTCTGTCTATCCCTTTCATCATTTTAAAGACCTCAATCTAGTCCCCCCCTTAACCTTCTACGCTCCAAAGAATAAAGACCCAACTTGTTCAACCTTTCTCTGTAACTTAGTTGCTGGAACCCAGGCAACATTCTAGTAAATCTCCTCTGTACTCTCTCTATTTTGTTGACATCCTTCCTATAATTAGGCGACCAAAATTGTACACCATACTCCAGAATTGGTCTCACCAATGCCTTGTACAATTTTAACATTACTTCCCTACTCCTATATTCAATGCTCTGATTTATAAAGGCCAGCACACCAAAAGCTTTCTTTACCACCCTATCTACATGCGATTCCACCTTCAGGGAACTGTGCACAGTTATTCCTAGATCCCTCTGTCCCACAGCATTCCTCAATTCCCTACCATTTACCATGTACGTCTTATTTTGATTTGTCCTACCAAGATGTAGCACCTCACACTTATCAGCATTAAACTCCATCTGCCATCTTTCAGCCCACTCTTCCAAATGGCCCAAATCTCTCTGTAGACTTTGAAAATCTACTTCATTATCCACAGCACCACCTATCTTAGTATCATCTGCATACTTACTTATCCAATTTTCCACCCCATCATCTAGATCATTGATGTACATGACAAACAATAGTGGACCCAATGTCACACACATCCTTTTTCTCCAGAGATGCCGAGTTGCTCCAGCACTTTGTGTCTTTCTTTGTTCAGTAGAAGATTGAACTGTTGATCTCTTGTCCCCCTGCAGTCTAGGTCCGTCAGCCCAACGGCCGTTACACCGCAGAGTCCGTCTGCAGCTGCCTCGAGTTTGGCCGATGAAGTGGCCACAACACAGACCTCGCGAAGTCGGGCCACCACTCCTGCCGCAAGTGCGTGTCCCTGGTCCGTCCGTCCCACCCCGAGAGATCGCGTTAGGATGCCACCGTGCTACTGCAGCGTAAAAGCCAAACGTAGCGCGCTCACCTGAGAGTCCTTTGCTGCAAGTACTCCTAAGAGTGCTCCTACAGTTTGTCGATGCTGTCTTTACGATTAGAAACATAGAAACTAGGTGCAGGAGGAGGCCATTCGGCCCTTCGGGCCAGCACCACCATTCATTGTGATCATGGCTGATCGTCCCCTATCAATAACCCGTGTTACGCAAAGTCTCCAGAGGTTTCCGTTCAGGTTTCCTAAGTGGGACAGGGGCATAACTCTCTCTTGAAAACATCTAGAACAAGTGTACAGGGGGGGGGGGTGTCGCTGGCCGGCGTACACGCGGCCTGTTTCCGCGCTGTATCTCCAAACTAAACTAATCATAGAAACATAGGTGCAGGAGTAGGCCATTCGGCCCATCGAGCCTGCACCGCCATTCAATGCGATCATGGCTGATCATCCAACTCAGTATCCGGTACCTGCCTTCTCTCCATACCCCCTGATCCCTTTAGCCACAAGTGCCACATCTAACTCCCTCTTAAATATAGCCAATGAACTGGCCTCAACTACCCTCTGTGGCTGAGAATTCCAGAGACTCACCACTCTCTGTGTAAAGAATTTATTTCCTCATCTCGGTCCTAAAGGAATTCCCCCTTATCCTTAGACTGTGACCCCTTGTTCTGGACTCCCCCAACATCGGGAACAATCTTCCTGCGTCTAGCCTGTCCAACCCCTTAAGAATTTTGTAAGTTTCTATAAGATCCCCCCTCAATCTTCTAAATTCCAGCGAATCTTCTAAATAATCACTGTCTTGCCGCCACATACAGGCATCTCCCGAGGACCCAGCCCCGTGACGTTTGGTTGCCATGACGCCCTGCCTGTCGCAGCTGCCTTTACAGAATGTATTGATGCTTATTTCAAAGGAGGAGACGTCACCAAGTAAGTCGTCTTCTTCGAGTCCGTTGCAATCTCAGATGTCGTTCTGCCAGTATCTGGTGCAGGTCACAGCTGGTCGGGTCGGTTCGGTTCAGCCAGGTCCTGGGGGCTGCAGTGGGGGGCATCGTCACACTCCAGTAGGTGGGACATTGTCTGTACTGCTCCACAGCTGCATGTGTCGTCTGCCTGGTAGTTCCATGCTGTCATAAGTGCTTTGCACCTCCTCTGCTCCGCTCTTAATCTGTTGAGGGTCTTCCAGGTTGGCCATGGGAGGTCGTGCCCGCTGGCGAGGCATTCAGTCAGAGTGATTCCTCTCTCCATCCAGTCGTGACCAAGTAAAGGGCCTGTCCCACCAGCATGCAACTCCATGAGATGAGCGCGACCTAACGTGGTCGCTTGAGCCGTCCGGCGTCGCGGGGCCGGTCTCAATTCGATCGCCGGAGCCGTGCGGAATTGTGCGGATCGCGCGGGGCTCCGAAAAACTGACCATGTTCAAAAATTCTGCGCGGCAACGGCTTGTCGGCTCGCAGTCGCCTCGATGCATTACACACCGCCCCGACATCGTGCCTCCGTGACCCTCTCTGTAGGTGCCTCGCGATAGACTTGTGATGTCGGGACGAACTCCAAACAATTCCGCACGGCTCCGGCGATCAAAGTGAGACCGGCCCCGCAACGCCGGACGGCTCAAGCGACCACGTTAGGTCGCGCTCATCGCATAGAGTTGCATGCTGGTGGGACAGGCCCTTTAGGATCATTTTCTTGGCTGCCACCAAACCAAGCATCAGTGCTTGTTGTTCTTCAGACGTGAAGTTCAAAGCAGTCTCTGAGCATCCAACAAGTGCCAGTTCTGGATCAGACACAAAACACATTTTAACGTAAACATCCACCACATTGACTCCTCCACATTCCCCACTGTGATGGAAGGCGAAATAAATGTTCAATCTCTTCCCTTAGTTTGCCTCGAAACTGAGAGATCCAGAGAGCCGGGCTGCTGGGAGTGAGGAGGGCTGCCTTGAACGAAGGGAGGCCCGGGGTGGGTCGGGTCGGGTCACGTCTGAATCAATGTCCTGACCAGAAACGTGGCTGTCTGACGTGTCCTGAGTTACTCCAGCACGTTGTGTCTAAACTCAGTTTTATTTTATGAATGTGTGCATTCTCTGGTGGGGATTGGCGAAGTTTTATTTTCCTTCCGCAGTGTTATCGTGAAGTTGACCGGTGATGTCACCATGTCCTTCCCGGCGGGAATAGTGCGGATCTTCAGCGGGAACCCGTCTCCTGCTGTCGTCAGCTTCAGGCTTCTAAACGCCAACCGCATCAGCCACTTCCTGCCCCACTCCCAGCTACTGTACAGGTGAGAACTGGTGCAGCCGGCCGCATGGCCCTCTGCATGACTGGTCCATGCCTGCTAAACGATAGAGTATCTTCCCTGTTCAAGCTAATGCCCCTGTCCCACATAGGAAACCTGAACGGAAACCTCTGGAGACTTTGCGCCCCACCCAAGGTTTCCGTGCGGTTTTCGGAGGTTCCCGAAGGTTTTTGTCAGTCTCCCTAATGGTCGAAAGTGGTTACCGCTTCTTCGCTGGAACATAGAAGAAACGGAAACCACTTTCGGCCATTAGGGAGACTGACAAAATCCCCCAGGAACCGCACGGAAACCTTGGGTGGGGCGCAAAGTCTCCAGAGGTTTCCGTTCAGGTTTCCTAAGTGGGACAGGGGCATAAAGCGGCGAACTTGGTTGAGGGGACGTGCGACGCAGCGGTACAGTTGCTGCTTTACATCGGAGACCCGGGTTGGGTCCTGGTTACGGGTGCTGTCTGTACGGAGTTTGCACGTTCTCCCCGTGACCGTGTGGGTTTCCTCGCACTCCCCAAAGACCCACAGGTTTGTGGGTTAATTAGACTTGAGATTCTAGAGAAACAGGCGCACCGAGTCCACGCCGACCAGCGATCACCCCGTACACTGACACGATTCTACGCACTAGGGACCAATTGACTTACAAACCTGTATGTCTTAGGAACGTGGGGGGAAACCAGAGTGCCTGGAGAAAACACACGTGGTCACACGGACAATAAACCCGGTACGGACAGCACCCGTGGTCAGGATCGAACCTGGGACTTTGGCGCTGTGAGGCAGCAACTCTGCCATTGTGCCGCCCCCAGTTGTCCCAAATGTGTAGGATAGTGCTAGTGTGCAGGTTGGCTGGTCGGCATTAACTCGGTGGGCAGAAAGGCCTGATTCCGCGCTGTCTAAAGAATGTGTCGTGAAACCTTGAGCGCTAGATTTGGATCTCTAAGTCTGCAACTTCCTGAACATTTACTGGGTTGGGAATACGGTGTGGGAAGCTTGGACATCGTATACAAATTGTAGTCTCCACATAATGGAATAACATTGAGGAACTGGAGGACGTTCAAGAAATCAGGATGTTGATACCAATTTCTGGAGTGTAGAAAGAAGGAACTGCAGGTTGTGGTTTACATAGCAATGTGACAACATTTTGAGATTTTAAAAATCAAGTCTGCAATTTATCCCATCAGATAAAGCAGAAAAAGAAGTTTAATTTGACACCTAATTCACTTTCATATCTTCAGTATTAAAAAAGTTATGGCCATTTTCATACTCGGAAATTAGCATCTTGTTCCCTATTGCTTTTCCATTGACTTAACACAAAAACTGTGATTGAGGACAGTCGAAAGCCCATAACTTTCTTAAAAATTAAGAGAACTGAATGAAATTTTCAGTTATTATAGATTGAAGCATTCTGAAACAAATATGAAACAATCTTACTTGGATGACCTGAAATTAAAGCATATAATTAATTAGTTACCTAATTGTAGCTAATTACAAAATTGAATTACTAGATCTAAACATCTATCCATTTCTTAAGAAAAGGTTAACATTTTTAAATAGCCTAAATGTCCAAATAACATTCACACAGGAATTCACAATATAACATGATTTTAAAATCTCATTGTCATTAATTTATAGGCCAAATGGAAGGAATTTAGTATTTAATTCCCGTAAATTAATGGGGATTTAAATCACCTGGCGAATGAGATTTTGTGGAACGCGATCGTTTGGAACGTTGCGGCGGCGGTGAATTTAAGCCCCATATCGGCAGGAAAAACGCTGCCGGTTCGTATATTTACATAATCACATTTTTGGCGATTAAATTTTGATTAAAGTGATCCTAAGAAGCAAGTTTATATGTAAAATAAACAACTTGTGTATTGTCCCGTACGTGAGATCCGTCCCGTTGTCGGCGTTGACTGTGTTGGAAGTAGATTTTTATTTTACTCCAGCAATTAAATTGTCCCGCGTTTTTGTTTCTTAACTTCCGGGAACGCAAGTGGAACGATTTTTCAGCATCAGCCTGAGAAAATATATCTCGGACAGGCAGGAGAAAAAGGCATTTTAATCCCGTTCCCCCCCCCCCCCCCCCCCGTCCCCTCAAAGGCGCCAAAGTCGCGCACACGGCCAGTAACAGAACTGCAGCGCTGCTGAAGGTACGTTTTGTAACATACCTAGTTTACACAAAAGGACACAAAGTGCTGGAGTAACTCAGCGGGCCAGGCAGCGTCTCTGGAGAGCATGGATAGGGTGGACGGTTCAGGTCAGGACCCATCTTCAGTCTGAGAAGAACTCGAGAACCCTTGAGTCTGAAGAAGGATCCCGATCTGAAACGTCACCTATCCATGTTCTCCTGAGATGCTGCCTGGCCCGCTGACTAAACACCAGCATGTTGTGTCTTTTTTTTTCCCCAGGCAGGAGGAATGTTCGACGGTTTGATTTCAGCATTGGGGGGGGGGGGGGGGGATGTCCGATTAGGAGGCGGTCTCCCCGCCATCATGCCTGCCCTCTAATTCTTGTCTCTCTGCAGCGATCTGTCGCAGAGTGATTCCTACGTGAAGGATTTCTGGTTGAACATGCCCGCTCTCACAGCGCAGCTACAGAAGCAGGCGGCGGAGAACCCTAACGCTTCCTACTTCAACATTAGTCTCCTCAAATACCAGGTACCGAGCAAGAAAATACTGGAGCAGCACGCTTTAATTTGGAGAGATCGCTCATTCACGCAAAGGGTGGGTGGGTACATGGAACGAGCTGCCAGAGCAGGTAGTTGAGGCTCGGACTATCCCAACGTTTAAGAACCACTTAGCCAGGTTCATGGATAGGACAGGTGTGGAGGGATGTGGACCAAACGCGGGCAGGTGGGACTAAATGTAGCTGGGACATTGGTGACGGTGTGGGCAAGTTGGGCCGAAGGGCCTGTTTCCACGCTGTATGACTCTATGACTCTTTTCTGAAAATTCACAAGTATAATACGCTGGTAGAGCAGCTTACTGTTGGCACCGGGGACCCGGGTTCGATCCTGACTACTGTGTGCGGAGTTTGCACGTTCTCCCCGTGACCGCGAGGGTTTTCTCTGGGTGCTCTGGTTTCCTCCCACACTCCAGGGGCGTGCAGGTTAATTGGCTCCTGTATAGTGAACAGGTGACCAATGGTGGGTGAGGACTTAGAGGTTTGTACTAGATGGGGGGGGGGGGGGGGGGCGAGGATGGAATGATAGAGTTGGTGAAACGAAGAATAGTTCAGAAAGGCCGGGGAATTTGGTTAGGAGGAGCTGGGATCTTGAGTTGGGGTAGGAATGAGTGGAGGGGAAATGAGGGAGGGAAGGGGGGAGCGAGTTGTGTGGGGGGGGGGGATATGGGAATGCAAGAGGGTGCATGGAACGAGCTGCTGTCAGAGGTCGTTGAGGCAGGTACTCTGGCAATGTTTAAGAAACATTTAAGTAAGTAAGTTTATTGGCCAAGTATTCACATACAAGGAATTTGCCTTGGTGCTCCGCCCACAAGTAACAACATGACGTACAGTGACAGTTACGAATGACTCAGAAAACACTAAACATTAATAATAATAAGACATTAATGATAAAACACCATTGATCAAGCATGTGAACCAACAAAATACCAGATCAAAGGGAGGCTACAGATTTTTGGCTGTTGAGTAGAGCAACTACTTGTGGATAAAAACTGTTTTTATGTCTGGCTGTGGCAGCTTTGACAGTCCGGAGTCGCCTTCCAGAGGGAAGTGATTCAAAGAGTTTGTGGCCAGGGTGAGAGGGGTCAGAGATGATCTTGCCCGCTCGCTTCCTGGCCCTTGCAGTGTGCAGTTTGTCGATGCAGGGAAGGTTGCATTTAGACAGGTACATGGATAGGACAGGTTTAGAGGGATATGGGCCAGGCGCAGGCAGGTGGGACTAGTGTGGACGGGGCATGTACGGTTGACGTTGACTATTTCTGGGCCTCTGGGCCTCTGCGCCAGCATGAAGGGATGGGCAGTAACTGCGATGATCGCGGCCGCAACTTGCATTGCCGGTGATGTCCGCTCCGTGCATGTCTTGCAGGTGTCTGCGGTGGACTGTCCAGCCGCCCCGCTGAGGGTCGCCGCTCGCTGGAAGTGCGAGACCACCCGCACAGAGGTGGCGATGGACTACCAGTACGCTGGCGAGAGCACCTCTATGGTGCTCAACAACCTCCACGCTCTGCTGCCTGTGGAGGGCAACGTCCGTAACATCCACTCACACCCACCCGCTGCCTGGTGAGGCCCCGATTCCACTCCATGTCCCACAGCCAGGCTTTCATTCATCTATGTTCATGTAATTCATATGTCTGCTGTTCTTAATGTTCCCAGTGGCGCAAATGGTCCATAATGGTTCATAAAAGTTCTCGGGGCAGAATTAGGCCATTCGGCCCATCAAGCCTACTCCACCATTCAAGCATGGCTGAAGAAGGGTCTCGACCCGAAACGTCACCTATCTCCTTCGCTCCTTAGATGCTGCTGCACCCGCTGAGTTTCTCCAGCTTTTTGTGTAACCCTCGATTCTCCAGCATCTGCAGTTCCTTCTTTAACACAAGCATGGCTGATCTATCTTTCCCTCTCAATCCCATTCTCCTGGCTTCTCCCCATAATCGCTGACACCCATACTAATCAATGATCTATCTATCTCTGCCGTAAAAATATCTGTCGATCTCCGCCTTAACAATACCCAATGACATGGCCTCCACAGCCGTCTGAGGCGATTAATTCCGCTGGTGCGCAGTGCAAACACTGAGTGAAATCAGTATCAACAACTAGTCCAGTCGAGCATTGCCACACCCAAGCACGTCCCCGATTAGCGAGTGTATAGAAATAGCCCACTGAGCCCGAATGCAAGAGGCGCCATGTTTACCAGCCTGCGCTCCAGTTGTTGTGAGCGGTGCCTGATCCAGGCGAGCCCCAGGCTGCTGCGGGGCCTCCAGCCGTCGCCTTCCTTGGACGTGTGGATCGACCGGCGAACGGTCACGGTGGCGCAGCGGTAGAGTTGCTGCCTCACAGCGAATGCAGCGCCAGGGACCCGGGTTCGATCCCGACTACGGGTGTTGTCTGTACAGAGTTTGTACGTTCTCCCCGTGACCCGCGTGGGTTTTCTCCCAGATCTTCGGTTTCCTCCCACACTCCAAAGACGTACAGATTTGTAGGTTAATTGGCTGAGTAAATGTAAAAATTGTCCCTAGTGAGTGTAGGATAGTGTTAGTGAGCGAGGATCGCTGGTCGGGGCGGACCCGGTGGGCCGAAGAGCCTGTTTCCGGGCTGTATCTCAGACTGGCTCAGCGGCTCCCCCTGCAGGCTGCGGCTCAGCTGTACGCGCAGGGACTTCTCATCCTTTGTAAGTTTTCAAAAGTTGACCCCTGGCTTTTCTTTGTGAAGGAACTCCAAACAGAAGAGACTGCGATGGAAGCTTCCGGATGTCAGCGCCCTGTCGGAAACTGAAGGTAAGGAATCTGTGGGGGCAGTGTGTGTCGGAAGAAGCTGCAGATGCTGGTTTACACCGAAGGGAGGCACAAAACCTGCCTCAACACCTTAAAGACCAAGGAGATAATAATAGACTTCAGGAAGAACAAAACGGACTTGGTACCGCTAATCATCAGAGGGGACTGTGTGGAGAGGGTGGCGGATTTCCGTTTCCTGGGAATCCATATTGAGGAGGACCTGACGTGGAGCGTGAACACCTCTGCGCTGCTGAAAAAGGTCCAGCAGAGACTGCACTTCCTGAGGGTGCTCAGGAAGAATAACATCACACAGAGACTGCTGCTGTCCTTTTATCGGTGCTCCATTGAGAGCATCCTAACATACTGTGTATGCGTGTGGTACACCAGCTGCACAGCGGCTCAGAGGAAAGCGCTCCAGAGGGCAGATTGACAACGCCCAGAGGATTGTCGGCTGCCCTCTCCTCACCTTGGAGGACTTACACAGTTCCCGCTGCATCAAAAAATCCCAGAATATTATAAAGGACATTTCCCACCCCGGACACTCCCTGTTTGAACTGTTGCCGTCAGGCAGACGGTACAGATCTACAAGGACAAGGACAAACAGACTTAAAAACAGTTTTTACCCCACTGCTATAAAGGCACTAAATGTAGCCGCCAAGGAACGCAGGGACTAAGGGACTGTGGTTGGTACACTGTGAAATCGACAGAAGGATGTAGGATTGGGTGTTTATGCGTGCTATTTTTTTTTTTTTTAAATTTAATTTTTTCCTTTAAAATATTTTACCTTGTATGTATCGTTAGCTTTTAGAAATGTTTGAATGTTGCACTTAATTTGCACTTTATTTCTTATTAGATCATTGTTAGAAATTGTTAGGGCAGAGTGTGTACAGATTCGGGGATGTGCATTAGCCCTGATCTAAACGGAATTTCTGGGTTGGACCAAATACCCACTGGTGTCCCGATCGCTGGTACTTTCTGATCGATCGAGCAATTCCGCAGCAGCTTAGGCTTGGGCTGATGGAAATGCTCTTATAGCTCATGAACCCTCTACTGTTCTATGCTATGCCCTATTTTATAAAGAAAGTACAAGGGAAAGAACGAGGTGATGTTTCACATTGAGACCCTCAGCCTGAAGAACGGTTTTGACCTGAAACGTCACTTATTCCTTTTCACCAGAGATGCTGCCTGACTCGTTGAGTTACTCCTGCATTATTTTGTGTCTATCTTCGGTGTAAACCAGCATCTGCAGTCCCTTCCTCCACAAGACAGCTTTGCCTTGTCTAGAGACTGTGTAGGAAGGAACTGCAGATGCTAGTTCACCCACTGAAGATAGACACAAAATACTGGAGCAACTCAGCGGGACAGGCAGCGTCCGAGGAAGGGTGTCGACCTGAAACGTCGCCCATTTCCTTCTCTCCGGAGATGCTGCCTGTCCCGCTGAGTTACTCCTGTGTCTATTTTGTCTGACTCCCTGTCTCTCTGCGCGGCCCGACAGGCAAAGGCGCGCTCTGTGCCAGCTGGGAGATCTCCGATGGCCCGAACAAGCCCTTGCCCCTGGCGCTGCAGTTCACCAGTGAGGGCAGCACCATGTCGGGCGCTGACGTCCGCCTTGTCGGCACTGGATACAGACTCTCGCTGGTGAAGAAGAAATTAGTTACAGGTAAACATCTACTCTGGGGGACTGACGTTGAGAAAACTACACTCGGTCTGGTACACGGACAGGAAAAGTTCAGTCGGATGTGGGTCAATAGGTGTTGGTGCGGCCACATTTACAGTATTGTGCTCAGACCGAAGAAGGGTCTCAACCCGAGACATCACCCATGCCTTCTCTCCAGAGATGCTGCCTGTCCCACTGACTGATTCTTGACTAGTAAGGGTGTCAGGGATTAGTCAATAGACAATAGGTGCAGGAGTAGGCCATTTGGCCCTTCAAGCCAGCACCGCCATTCAATGTGATCATGGCTGATCATCCCCAATCAGTACCCCGTTCCTGCCTTCTCCCCATATCCCCTGACTCCGCTATTTTTAAGAGCCCTATCTAGCTCTCTCTTCAAAGTATCCAGAGAACCGGCCTCCACCAGCCTCCACCGCCCTCTGAGGCAGAGAATTCCACAGACTCGCCACTCTCTGTGAGAAAAAGTGTTTCCTCATCTCCGTTCTAAATGGCTTACTCCTTATTCTTAAACTGTGGCCCCTGGTTCTGGAATTTAATGTGAACATCCCCACACAGCGGAATCTACGTTTCCCACTGTGAGGGAAGGCTATAAAGATCAACCCTTGCTCCAGCACTATCCCACACACTAGGGACAATTTACAATTTGACCAAAGCCAATTTCCCTACAAACCCATTTGTCTTTGGAGTGTGGGAGGAAACCAAAGCTACCGGAGAAAACCCACGAGGTCACAGGGAGAACGTACAAACTCCGTACAGACAGCGGCTGTAGTTGCCAGGATTTCCCCGTGGCCTTTCTGAAATAAAGATCCAACACAAGCCGCCCTCCAGTCTGCCAGCGTCTCACCCATGGCTATCTATTTCCTCCATTTCCATGCACATATGTCCTTGTATCGAGTCATAGAGTGATACAGCGTGGAAACAGGCCCTTCGGTTCAACATGCTCCCATCGGCCCAACATGTCCCACCTACCTGCGTTTGGCCCATATCTCTCCAAACCTGTCCTATCCATGTACCTGTTTAAATGTTTCCTAAACGATGGGATAGTCCCAGCCTCAACTACCTCCTGTGGCACCCGTCCCACACACCCTGAGAAAGTTACCCCACAGATTCTTGTATCGTTGTTCCTGCCTCGCCCTCTAACTTTGTGTGTTCTGGTTTCCCCTCTCCAGGCAAATACTTTGCGGGCTGCTAGAGTGCGGAGTTCTTCACTGGTCGCAGTCCCGTGTGTTCATTCACCGTGTGTGTCCATCTGGGAGTGGTGTGCCAGATCTTCTTGAGAGATTCTACAGATCCCAGTGGCCAGAGAATCCAGCCGTCAGCCAGCGGACTCCATTACCTCAGTCGTCGACCTTTTCCCCTTCTCGCTCTCCCCCGAGGCTTTCCAGTCGCTCACCTTGTCGCCAACCCTTCCCCAGAATGCCTGTGAAGCCCACACCACGGAACCCAGGAAGGCTCAGATTCACGGCCTGAACGTATCCTTCAAGCTCTCCCCCCTTCCCCCCCCCCCCCCCCCCCCCATGCTGTTCCCGTCCTCTCCTCTCCTCTCAGCTACCACACACACACACAGAAACAATTAGGTCAGCGAGCTTCCAGCTGTTGCCGACTCTGCTGGCTTTTTAAGCTTGGAGGAGGAGTTCCCGATTCCTCTGATCGGAAGACTGCGGAATTTCGAAGAACGGGTCTGCCCGGCGTTGCAATGTTTCTGAATCCAGCCCTCCGCTGCCAACCATGGGCACGGAAACTTGTTTCCGCAGGAACGGGAGAGCAACCATGACCCTTCACACCCCCCCCCCCCCCCCATCTCACTCCCCCCTTGACGCCGGTGGTCTGACGCTCCCCAAGCTCAGCTCACCCTATGAGGAACACGGCTCTAAGGATTCCAAGCTGGGTGACTTGGGAGGAAGAGGACAACGTGTGTGTTGCAGTGGCGTTTTCAAGCTCTGAAGTAGAATCTCTTGTGAATATCTGAAGCGACTCACAAAGACATGACAATGTCTCACCTTTTTGGGCCTGTGGTCTGCTGTCTTTTTTTCAGCAATGATTTGGGATGTCCTAGGATTTCCTGGAGGCCCAAGTTCCCCCCCTTGTCCACTGGAGGTCTTTGGCCGGCACAATGCGGGGGGTGGTCTATTTTCATTTGCCCTTTTGCAACGAGGTGGCGTATTTTGTATGAATGGAATAGCCGACACTGGACTTTCTCCTGGACGTTTCGTACTGGTCTCGTCATCTCTCCGTCAGATCACCTCATCATTCCAACCGCCCAGAGATTCTAATTGGAAGAGCAACTGGATTTTTGATCACGACAAGATAGTCTCCATATTTGTGACCTCGACTCACCATTATTTTTGGAACTGATAAATGGAACCCAAACAAATGGAAGGGGGAAGTCTTTATGATATTTCACTATCCTTGTGATTTTGCCCCCTGGCTGTCACTGGCGATTCTCAATGTTCGTTGATGATGAAGAATGTATAAAATGTTTCTTTTTGCACTGTGTATGTGTTGGATCCCATTTGGATTATCAGGGTAGTTGGGGGAGGGGAGGGGGGGGGGGGGTGAGCACTGGTCGGTCCATGTCTTGCACTGCTCTTTGGACTTGCTGCATTCTGCGTTAAAGCACTTGTGTGCAAATGGGCACACAGACAGTTTGAAAACTGCACTTTAAGAGCTGCATGTTTCCCTGGATGCAGCGTGTGTGATTGTGTGGAGGAGAGATTTGAATGGTTGGGTGACTTGGGCGTTCTACCCAGCCTCAGATCGACAGGAAATGCTGGAGTAACTCAGCGGGACAGGCAGCACCTCTGGATAGAAGGAATGGGTTGCCCGCTCACAAACACTCTCACGCACACTCACACTCAGTCCCTTCTTCAGTCTGATCCGAAACGTCACCCACTCCTTCTCTCCAGGGATGCTGCCTGTCCCGCTGAGTTACTCCAGCATTTTGTGTGGCCTATCTACGGTGTAAACCAGCCTCTGCAGTTCCTCCCTACCCAAGGATTTAGCCTTGTTCTGATTCTACTTTGGGGGAGGACCAGTGGAAGCTGAGGAGTTGGTTTAGTTGCCACTGCCTTGCCCTTCCCTCTCCCGATCACCCAGGAGGTTTTTGCGCAGTTCAATAAAAATTGGATAGAATGATACAAAACGGGTTGGGGGGGGTGTTCCAATGTAGAACGCCATCCTATGGATTAATCCCAGCCACGGTTCAGAGGTTGATTTAGTGGCATTGATGAAGGGGGAAGGGGAATCATTGAGGGTGGACACCAAAAGCTGGAGTAACTCAAAGGGTCAGACGGCATCTCTGGAGAAACGGAATAGTTGACCTTTCAGGTCAAGAAGGGTCTCGACCAGAAACGTCACCTATTCTTTCTCTCCAGAGATGCCGCCTGACCCGCTGGGTTCCTCCAGCACTTTGTGTCTTTCTTCGGTTTAAACTAGCATCTGCACGGAATCACTGAGGGCCCTAGCCAAGGAAGCGTCAATTCTCCCAATGGGTGTGGCACAACTCTCCCACCCCGCACCCCTTGCCCTTTCTCCTACGCAGGGACCGTCGAGGTTCAACTAACCATTGATCCGTGGTCTTGAAAAGAAAAGTCAATTCAACGTGCTTTCTCTCCAGTCTACACCACAAAAGTAAAGGCAAGTTAGCTTTCTAAGACATCGTCACAAGTGATGTGGGATCAGGATGTCAATGCAGCCAGGGAACGTTGCGTGTTGGGTTAGTTACCCGACGACTGACTGTATCTGGAAAATTATTCTTCATTATGAAAACCATGAAGTGTATATACACCTGAGATTACCCGGGAATTCTTGACAGAATGAGTCGTTATGTGGGTGGTTGCGTCTGTTTTTTAATTTTTGCTTCTGATTCCATTTCGGAGTCCCTCTAACATTCCCCCTCAGAGTCCCAATGGGTCGAGGGCTCTAACCCTAAGGTGCCGAAGGAGTCCCTTCATTGGGTTGTTTTTACCCTGAATGTTGATGGTGTTTGACCTTCTGAGGTGTGGTTTGTGTTTGCACACTGAACCAAGCAATAAACGTGACTCCAAAAATACTTTCTGGTTGTGTTTCATTCTCCCGAGGAGGTAACGAGAGATGCTGGTACTGATTCTGTGTCATCCCACTTGCTCATCCACTCTGCACACACCAGGAGCAATTTGCAAAAGACAATTAAACTTGCGAACCCGATTGTGTACAGTATTGGTCTCCTAATCTGAGGAAAGACATTGTTTCCATAGAGGGAGTACAGAGAAGGTTCACCAGACTGATTCCTGGGCTGGCAGGACTTTCACATGAAGAAAGACTGGATAGACTCGGCTTGTACTCGCTAGAATTTAAAAGATTGAGAGGGGATCTTACAGAAACTTACAAAATTCTTAAGGGGTTGGACAGGCAAGATGCAGGAAGATTGTTGGGGAGGTCCAGAACACGGGGTCACAGTTTAAGGATAAGGGGGAAGTCTTTTAGGACCGAGATGAGAAAAACATTTTTCACGCAGAGAGTGGTGAATCTGTGGAATTCTCTGCCACAGAAGGCAGTTGAGGTCAGTTCATTGGCTATATTTAAGAGGAAGTTAGATGTGGCCCTTGTGGCCAAAGGGATCAGAGGGTATGGAGAGAAGGCAGGTACGGGATACTGAGTTGGATGATCAGCCATGATCATATTGAATGGCGGTGCAGGCTCGAAGGGCTGAATGGCCTACTCCTGCACCTATTCTCTATGTTTCTATGTCTTTGGGATGTGGGAGGAAGCCCACCTAGAGAACATGCAAACTCCACACAGGCAGAATCCGAGGTCAGAATCGAACCTGGGTCTCTGGCGCTGTGAGGCAATTGCTCCACTGTGCCGCCCAACTTGATATCAAATGTAACTATTTCAAATCACCACCCCAATTTCTCCAATACAGCAGTACCTTTTCTAATATTTTTGTTTTATATTTTCTTCTGTTTATAATTGCTTTTGTTTAAATGGAAATTAATAACTTGATAAATTTAATGCACACAGCCAAACAATTTCTTCAGTTCTCTAAAGTGCTTCTTTTTCGTGCAAATTTAAAGTACATATTATCTTCAGATTTCCCTTTTGGGAAGCAATGGGTTCTTAAGGTCAACAGAGACCTTATTTCTTTCTCTATAGATGCTGCCCAATCAGCTGAGTGTGCCCAACATTTCCTCTGTATTTGTTTCCAATTTCCGGCAGTTGTAGTGTTTTGCACTCATTTCCAGCCTTTATTTGAAACCAAATTATCCGTGTGGCCCAAGCCTGCACCTATTTCATTTGAGCAACAAGACAGTTTGGTTTAGCTTGAAGATACAGCGTGAAAACAGGTTGTTTGGTTCACCAAGTCCACACCGACCCGCAATCACCCGTACACCAGTTCTATCCTACACACTAGGGGCAATTTACAGAAGCCAATTAACCTACAAAGCCCCCACATCTTATGGATATGGGAGGAAACCGAAGCACACTGAGTAGGTATGTTACAAAACTTACCTTGAGCGGTGCTGCAGTTTTGCCACTCCCCGTGTGCGTGACTTTGGCGCCTTTCAGAGGGGGGGCGGGCTTAAAGTGCCGTTTTTCTGCAGACTGGGAAAATCGATCCATGTCGGGCGATTTCGTTGCGGAAGAAAAATCGCTCCGACATTTCATTCATGAAGGTGTTTTTAAATTACGCTAGATTATTTATTAACTAGAGTAATTTAAAAATCACCTTCAAAAGCCGTGAGCGCCGACAACGGGAAGGATTTTGCATAGGGGAGAAAAAAAGTACACAGTTTATTTTTATATTAAAAGTTGGTTTTTAGGGAGGCTTTAATCATATTTTCATGTTGCGAAATGGGGTCCAAAAAAATGTATGAACCAACAGTATTTTTCCTGCCGACTTCACCGCAAACCGCAACGTTCCAATCCACCGCATTCCACTAAAACCCACTCGCTAGTTGATTTAAATGGTCATTAATTTACAGGCATTAAACGCTAAATTCCTTCCATTTGGCCCAGAAATTCATCAAAATTAGATTAAAAAATTATGTTATATTGTGGATTATTGTGTGAATGTTATTTGGACACTTAGGCAATTTAAAAAAAGTTTATCTTTTCTTAAGAAATGGATAGATGTTTAGATCTACTCGTTGAATTTTGTAATTAGCTCCAATTAGATAACTAACTAATTATATGCTTTAATTTCAGGTCATCCAAGTAAGATTGTTTCATATTTGTTTCAGAATGCTTCAATCTATAATAACTGAAAATTTCATTGAGTTCTCTTAATTTTTAAGAAAGTTATGGGCTTTTAACTGTTCTAGATCACAGCTTTTGAGTTAAGTCAATTGAAAGGCAATGGGGAACAAGATGCTAATTGCCGAGTATGAAAATGGCCATAACTTTCTTAATACTGAAGATATGAAAGTGAATTAGGTGTCAAATTAAACTTATTTTTATGCTTTATCTGATGGGATAAATTGCAGACTTGATTTTTAAAATCTCAAAATTTTGTAACATTGCTACACTGAGGAACCCCATGCAGGTTTAAGGGATAACGTGCAAAGCCCGCACATACAGCACCCGAGGTCAGGATCGAACCCGGGTTTCTGGCGCTGTGAGGCAGCAATCCTACCGCTGCACCACCATTGTGTGTGCCTCGGCTCAGGTTTTCCAGTCAGATTTGTGAGCCAGAGAGCCAAACCACACTTTTGGCAAGGTACAGAGATATATGGACGGTCTGACTGAACTGCCATCTCTAATATCCTGTACAAAAGTAAGTCAGTTTATTGGCCAAGTATTCACATACAAGGAATTTGCCTTGGTGCTCCGCCCACAAGTAACAACATGACATACAGTGACAGTTACGAGTGACTCGGAAAACACTAAACATTAATAATAATAAAACATTAATGATAAAACACCATTGATCAAGCATGTGAACCAACAAAATAAACCCTGTAATACTTTGTAAAATAAATAGGTGTCACCAGGTCATTACCTTCTTGTTGCTTCAGGGAAAAGAGCAAGGCCACAGAACATGGGAGCAGAATTAGGCCATTTGGTCCATGAGTCTACTCTGCCATTCGATCGTCATGGCTAATCTATTTTTCCCTCTCAACCCCGTTCTCCTGCCTTCTCCCAGTAACTTTTGATGCCCTCACTGATCAAGAATCGAAGTGCTGGAGGAACTCAGCGGGCCAGGTAGCATCTGGAAAGAGAATGGACTGACAAAGTTTCGGGTGCAGGACCCTTCTTCAGTGCTTCAGAGAACTTGTCCTGTATAAACTGGGCTCCTAACGTAGCTACATATGTGACTGCATCCCAGGTGGAAACAAATTGGCTGGTCTTCAGTAAAGGTTGTTGAAGGTGAAATAGAAATATGTGATAAGGTCATTAGTGATAGAAGAATTAGGCCATTTGGCCCATCAGGTCTACGCCATTCAACCATGGCTGATCTATCTCTCCCTCGTAACCTCATTCTGCTTTCTCTCCATATCCCTTGACACCCTCACTCATCAAGAATCTATCTATCTCTACCTTAAAAATATCCAGTGATGGACGGCCTCCACAGCCTTCTGACTTCCACAGACTCGCTATCCTCTGACTAAAATCCCTCCTCATGTCCTTCCTAATGAAACGTCCTTTAATTCTGAGGCTGTGCCCTCTGGTCCTAGAATCTCCCACTAGTGGAAACATCCTCTCCACATCCACTCTACCCAAGCCTTTCACTAATCGGTAAGTTTCAATGAGGTGCCCCCTCATCCTACAGAACTCCAGCGAGTACAGGCCCAGTACCGTCATACACTTATCATATGTTAACCTGCTCATTCCTGCGATCATTCCTGTTGCCCAGTTAATGAAAGCTTGCACTTTGACCTGAAACATCTCTTTCTGCAGATGCTGCCTAGGTGTTTCCAGCATTTTCTCATTCTGTTTCAGATTTTCACATCTATAGCTTTTATTTCACTTTTAATGATCTCGCGCAGCCTGAATTTCATCCCCTAACATCCAAAATGTGGTTGCACAGAAGGTTGAATATACCTGAACAGCTTAATGACTAAGATGTGAAGAAGTCTCCGGAGAAGCAGGGAACTGGACGTCACGGTGGAGCAGCGGTAGAGTTGCTGCCTTACAGCGCCAGAGACCCGGGTTCGATCCTGACTATGGGTGCTGTCTGATTGGAGTTTGTAAGACAGCAACTCTACTGTCCCCCCCCCCCCCCCTCTCTTCCAGTTTCTTTCCAACACGCCATGTTCTCCATAGATGCTGCCTGACCTATTGAGTTACTTGATGTCCTTTTGTGTAAACCAGCATCTGCAGTTATCAGGTTCAACAGGAAGATTTCATTCCCTGAAAGACGTTAGTGTGCCAGCTGGGTCTGACTGAAACGGTAGTTTCATTATTACTGATGTTGAGAATGACTTTCATTCCACATCTACAGTATTCAATTACTTGTTGCTATCGGGACAGTAATCAGTAACAAAACTGAACGGCAGATGCTGGTTTATACCAAAAGATAGACATGCTGGAGTAACTCAGCGGGTCAGGCAGTATCTTTGGAGAAATGAACAGGTGATGTTTCAGGTCGGATCCCTTTCACCTGTCCATGTTCTCCAGAGATGCTGCCTGACCCGCTGAGTTACTCCAGCAAACATAGACACAAAAAGCTGGAGTAACTCAGCGGGTCAGGCAGCATCAATGGAGGGAAGGAATGGGTGACGTTTTGGGTCGAGACCCTTCTTCAGACTGAGTTTATTTAATAGTAAAGATGAGGGAGTGGGGGCCTGGAAAACATATGTCATTGAAGATGAAGTGAGGTATCTTGGACATAAGTTCTCACACTCATTCTAGAGCAGAATTAGACCATTTGGCCCATCAGGTCTACTCTGCCATTCAATCATTGCTGATCTATCTTTCTCTCTTAAGCTCATTCTCCCCATAACTCCTGACACCCGTACTAATCATCCGTACTAGTTGGAAGGGATTGGACACCAGTATTACTCCAGCATTTTTGTGTCTATCTTGATATATATATATATACACACAAACTGAACTTTTGTTTCTCGTTTATTATATTGTTCACAGTGTTTACATATTCTGTTGTGCTGCCGCAAGTAAGAATTTTATTGTCCAATCTGAGACATATGACAATAAAACACTCTGTCTTGATGTTGCCTGACCCGCTGAGTTATGCCCCTGTCCCACTTAGGAAACCTGAACGGAAACCTCTGGAGACTTTGCGCCCCACCCAAGGTTTCCGTGCGGTTCCCGGAGGTTTTTGTCAGTCTCCCTAATGGTCGAAAGCAACAGGTGTTGAAATATAGAATATAGAAATATAGAATATAGAAAGCAACAGGTGTCCTAAACTTCCTGAGGCGCAACTTCCATCATTGTTCAGCTTCTGTCAAGGAGAAGCTGTATTTCACCCTCGTCAGACCTCATCTGGACTACGCAGTTGCAGCTTGGGACCCATACACAGATAAAAACATTTCATCCATCGAACGTGTCCAAAGACAGGCCGCTCGATTTGTCACTAACACCTACGAGAGAGAAGCGAGTGCCACCAAACTTCTGAATTCTCTGGGCGGGGGTGGAACCCTCTCCAAGACAGACGTGAAGCTCGCCGTTTGACCTGTTTTCACAAAATGTTAAATGGTCAGCTAGACATAGATCACAAGACCTACACCAGCCCCAAACCAATTAGGAGCAGACGAGGGCATTCGATCCAATTTGTGGTCCCAGCCTCAAAGACAGATGTGTACAGCAATTCGTTCTTCCCACGCACTATTAAAGCACGGAATAATCTCCACCAAGCCACGGTTGCCCAGCCAGATGCAACTACATTTAAAGTGGCACTTTCTTCCCAATAACCCTCTCTGGCTAAACCCCTCCCTTCACCACCTCCAGTTTAAATTCCAGTTGGAATATTTTGGAGGACCAAGTAACCAAGAACCAAGAAATGTGACTTGACTTGAATGTGATGTAGTAACGCGGCGCTGCAGGCTGTGGCGCTGCCGCGGGAGGCTCCAATGTGCTGCAGTAACGCGGCGCTGCAGGCTGTGGCGCTGCCGCGGGAGGCTCCAATGTGCTGCAGTAACTCGGCGCTGCAGGCTGTGGCGCTGCCGCGGGAGGCTCCAATATGATGCAGTAACGCGGCGCTGCAGGCTGTGGCGCTGCCGCGGGAGGCTCCAATGTGCTGCAGTAACGGGGCGCTGCCGCGGGAGTCTCCAATGTGCTGCAGTAACGCGGCGCTGCAGGCTGTGGCGCTGCCGCGGGAGGCTCCAATGTGCTGCAGTAACGGGGCGCTGCCGCGGGAGTCTCCAATGTGCTGCAGTAACGCGGCGCTGCAGGCTGTGGCGCTGCCGCGGGAGGCTCCAATATGCTGCAGTACGCGACGCTGCAGGCTGTGGCGCTGCCGCGGGAGTCTCCAATGTGATGCAGTAACGGGGGCGCCGCCGGGTGGTGGCGCTGTATGGTGACAACGAGTCGGTGGAGCCCGGCTCCAGCGCCGCCTACGCCGGCCCGGCCCCGGCGAGAGGCCGAGGCCTCGAGGGGAGGACTAGGCCCCCACAGACCCTGTCCTGGGCGGGAGGCGGCGAGGGTGCGGACACCATGGTGAGTGAGGCCGGGCCCGGGCAGCGGGGCTCTCCCCAGCCCAGCCCAGCCCAGCCTCCTGATCCTCCAGGGGGATGGGGGTGGGGGATGGAGAATAATAAATCTATTATTTATATCAACAGGAGCTTCAAGGGTTCTCCACCCCCAGGACCAGTTTACCTCAGGACCAATTCCTCTCCTCTGGAGGAACCATTGATGACCTGAATAGCCAAATATCTGCTGGCAAGAAGCATAATATTATTCAATATTCAATAGTTCGATATCCAGTATATAGCAATGTTACAAAATTTTGAGATTTTAAAAATCAAGTCTGCAATTTATCCCATCAGATAAAGCATAAAAATAAGTTTAATTTGACACCTAATTCACTTTCATATCTTCAGTATTAAGAAAGTTATGACCATTTTCATACTCGGCAATTAGCATCTTGTTCCCCATTGCCTTTCAATTGACTTAACTCAAAAGCTGTGATCTAGAACAGTTAAAAGCCCATAACTTTCTTAAAAATTAAGAGAACTCAATGAAATGTTCAGTTATTATAGATTGAAGCATTCTGAAACAAATGTGAAACAATCTTACTTGGATGACCTGAAATTAAAGCATATAATTAGTTAGTTATCTAATTGGAGCTGATTACAAAATTCAATGAGTAGATCTAAACATCTATCCATTTCTTAAGAAAAGATAAACTTTTTAAAAATTGCCTAAGTGTCCAAATAACATTCACACAATAATCCACAATATAACATAATTTTTAAATCTCATTTTCATGAATTTCTGGGCCAAATGGAAGGAATTTAGTGTTTTATGCCTGTAAATTAATGGCCATTTAAATCAACTAGCGAGTGGGTTTTAGCGGAATGCGGTGGATTGGAACGTTGCGGTTAGCGGTGAAGTCGGGGGGAAAAATACTGTTGGTTCATACATTTTTTGGGGAACCCATTTCGCAACATAAAAATATTATTAATGCCTCCCGAAAAACCAACTTTTAATATAAAAATAAACTATTTACCTTTTTTTCTTCCCTACGCAAAATGCTTCCGGTTGTCTGCGGTCACGGCTTTTGAAGGTGATTTTTAAATTACTCTAGTTAATAAATAATCTAGAGTAATTTAAAAATACCTTCATTGATGAAATGTCGGAGCGATTTTTCTTCAGCAACCAAATCGCCCGACATTCATCGATTATCCAGGCCTGTGGAAAAACGGCACTTTAAGCCCGCCCCCCTCTGCAAGGCTCGAAAGTCGCGCACACAGGGAGCGGCAGAAGTGCAGCGCCGCTAAAGGTAAGTTTTGTAACATACCTACAGTATATAGCAATGTTACAACATTTTGAGATTTTAAAAATCAAGTCTGCAATTTATCCCATCAGATAAAGCATAAAAAGAAGTTTAATTTGACACCTAATTCACTTTCATATCTTCAGTATTAAGAAAGTTATGGCCATTTTCATACTCGGCAATTAGCATCTTGTTCCCCATTGCCTTTCAATTGACTTAACTCAAAAGCTGTGATCTAGAACAGTTAAAAGCCCATAACTTTCTTAAAAATTAATAGAACTCAATGAAATTTTCAGTTATTATAGATTGAAGCATTCTGAAACAAATGTGAAACAATCTTACTTGGATGACCTGAAATTAAAGCATATAATTAGTTAGTTATCTAATTGGAGCTAATTACAAAATTCAATGAGTAGATCTAAACATCTATCCATTTCTTAAGAAAAGATAAACTTTTTTAAAATTGCCTAAGTGTCCAAATAACATTCACACAATAATCCACAATATAACATAATTTTTAAATCTCATTTTCATGAATTTCTGGGCCAAATGGAAGGAATTTAGTGTTTAATGCCTGTAAATTAATAGCCATTTAAATCAACTAGCGAGTGGGTTTTAGTGGAATGCGGGTGGATTAGAACATTGTGGTTTGCTGTGAAGTCGGGAGGAAAAATACAGCCGGTTCATGTTTTGGACCCCATCTCGCAACATGAAAATATTATTAAAGCCTCCCTAAAAACCAACTTTTATTATAAAAATAAACTGTGCCTTTTTTTCTCCCCTACGCAAAATCCTTCCCGTTGTCGGCTCTCACGGTTTTTGAAGGTGATTTTTAAATTACTCTAGATAATAAATAATCTAGCGTAATTTAAAAATACCTTCATGAATGAAATGTCGGAGTGATTTTTCTTCCGCAACAAAATCGCCCGACATGGATCGATTTTCCCAGTCTGCAGAAAAACGGCACTTTAAGCCCGCCCCCCCTCTGAAAGGCGCCAAGGTCACGCATACGGGGAGTGGCAGAACTGCAGCGCTGCTCAAGGTAAGTTTTGTAACATACCTACAGTATACAGGCTCTTCAGACATGCTTGCCCTCCACGGTGGTCAACGCTGAACCAACGCGCGCAAGTGTAAAACCGCGCGGAAAACAAGCAACCTCTCCCTGAGCCATGTGACCGCGGCTTCCGAACGCCGGGTTCGATATATGCGTGCGCTAGCGGGCGCCGCTACAATATATATATATGAAATACATATATATTATGCCACGGTTGCCCAGCCAGATGCAACTAAATTGAAAGTGGCAGTTTAAGTTCCAGTTGGAATATTTTGGAGGACCAAGTAACCAAGAACCAAGATATATATATATATATTGGGGAAGTCCAGGACAAGCGGTCACAGTTTAAGGATAAGCGGGACATTTTTCACACAGAGAGTGGTGAAACTCTGTAATTCTCTGCCAAAGAAGGTAGTTGAGGCCTATTTAAGAGGGGGTTAGATGTGGTCCTTGTGGCTAAAGGGATCAGGGGGTATGGAGAGAAGGCAGGTACAGGATACTGAGTTGGATGATCAGCTATGATCATATTGAATGGCGGTGCAGGCTCGAAGGGCTGAATGGCCTACTCCTGCATCTATTTTCTATGTTTATATATATATATACACACACACACACACACAGTGACAAACACAATGCGTACCTGCTCAGCAACATACCACAAAAACATCAATGGAATAATGTGTAGGAAGCAAAGATCAGATGATCTTTGGTAGGGAGGAACTGCAGATGCTGGTTTAAATCGAAGACAGACACAAAAGATTGTTTAAGAAAGAACTGCAGATGCTGGTAAAATCGAAGGTAGGCACAAAAGGCTGGAGAAACTCAGCGGGCAAGGCAGCATCTATGGAGAGAAGTTATTGGCAACGTTTCGGGGTCGAGACACAAATGAGACAGATCAGTCTGAAGCAAAGATACTAGATCTTTGGTCTGAAGAAGGGTCTCGACCCGAAATGTCACCCATTCCTTCTCTCCAAAGATGCTGCCTGTCCTGCTGAGTTACTCCAGCATTTTGTGTCTACCTTCAATTCTTTTATCATCATTACTTTTTTGCATATCTTTTATTCTTTTGTTCTATATCTCTCTATATCGCCGTCTCTATCTCTTGTTTCCCTTTCCACTGACTCTCAGTCTGAAGAAAGATCTCGACCTCAAAACCTGAAACGTCGCCCATTCCTTCTGGTCGGCTCCTGCACCTATTTTCTCTGTTTCTTATGTAAACTTCCCGTAGTGTACAGGGAGTGGATGTAAAAGTAGGATATCATCGAACTAGTGTGAACGGTTGATGAATGGTCGGCACGGACTTGGTGGGCCTAGGGGCCTGTTTCCAAGCTGTATCTTTCAATCATTAGAAACGGAAGGCGTAACATTTAGACAATAGACAATAGGTGCAGGAGTAAGCCATTTGGCCCTTCAAGACAGCACCGCCATTCATTGTAATCAGGGCTAATCATCCGCAATCAGTACCCCGTTCCTGCCTTCTCCCCATATCCCCTGACTCCGCTATCTTTAAGAGCCCTATCTAGCTCTCTCTTGAACGTATCCAGAGAACCAGCCTCCACTGCCCTCTGAGGTAGAGAATTCCACAGACACAACTCTCTGTGAGAAAAAGTGTTTCCTCGTCTCTGTCCTAAATGGCTTACTCCTTATTCTTAAACTGTGGCCCCTGGTTCTGGCCTCCCCCAACATCGGGAACAGGTTTCCTGCCTCTAGCGTGTCCAAACCTTTAATAATCTTATCTTATATGTTTCAATATTGTATATTTACAGGGTTCTGGATGAAGAGGGAATGGACCAAGTGAATAGCTCTTTCGAAAAGCCAGCACAAATTTGACAGACCAAAAGGCCTTATTTTGCACTGAGAAAATCAATTCTTTCTAAGTGCAACCTTAAAAATAATTTCCTTTGTTTTGGTTACAGAATGCAAGTGGCCTGAATGTTTTGGTGCGGAGCCTGTATGCGCTGCAAGAGGAGCGCGTTGAAGCTTATAGACTATTTGATCTGTGAGTAAATATTCCCACCTTACCAACATATTCAGTACCACTTTCCATAGTTTTTCAAATCGTTTGAAAATAATACAAATCCTCCCCAATGTCCACATTTATTTTTACATGGACTGCACTGTGTCTCCCTCAGATATATCTCTTGGCCCCAGCAATGCAATCTTACTTTAACAGACTGGTGATAAATACAAAATGCCGGAGTAACTCAGCGGGTCAGGCAGCATCTCGGGAGAAAAGGAATAGGTGACGCTTCAGCTCGAGACCCTTCTTCAGACTGAGAGTCGGGGGAGAGGGAATCTAGAGGTACGGAAAGGTTCAGAATCAATGAGAGCCGGCACCGATGACCAAGGAAAAGTGGAGCCCACAATGGGTCCATTGCTGGCTGCGGGAGAGTTGATAACGAAGGGATATATGGAAGCGAACAGTGAAACTAGCAGGACAACTAGGGTGGGGGAGGGACGTAGAGAGGGAATGCAGGGGTTATTTGAAATTAGAGAAATCAATATTCATATTGATCGCTGCCCAATCATCTTTTCCAAAAGTTTCCTTTTTTTTTCCAGAGCCTCTATCCCATCAGATTTGTCCGCAGATTATAAATCATTTCATGATTCGTACAGTTTCGATTGCCAGTGTCTGCTGCATTTTACTTATTAAACCCTCTCAATTCCATGCCCACTGGCTCACATTCCAAATTAACGAAAACTGGTTTGCATGTGGACGTTAAACAAGTTGATACAACTGCAGCACTGCAAGCTTTCATGCAGTAATTACATTGAGAGGAGCATAACTTGCTTGACATGTTGCAAGACGCAGCAGAAATCACTTTTGGCTCCCGTTCAATCTAAAATCGTTCAATTTGTTTTTTTTTAACAATGCTTTTGCTTTGCACGATGACTTTTTTCTTCCATTTTTTTCTTGTTCTCAACTCACTCATTTGATCTGAATGTTTAAGAAAGAACTGCAGATGCAGGAAAAAATCGAAGTAGATAAAAATGCTGGAGAAACTCAGCGGGTGGGGCAGCATCTATGGAGCGTTTCGGGTCGAGAACTTTCTGAAGAAGTGTGAAGAAGGGTCTCGACCCGAAACGTCACCTATTCCTTCGCTCCATAGATGCTGTCTCACTCGCTGAGTTTCTCCAGTATTTTTGTCTACCACATTTGATCTGAATGTCACTCTCATTCAGCTCCTTGCTCATTTTCCATCCATTCACCCACTCACTCTTACTTTCTTTCTCTTTGTCTGTTGAATCTTACTGTTTCCATCTCACCCTGCCTATTATCACTCGCCACGCCCTTGATTCATTCCCTCTCAATTTCATGCCTCTAATCTATCTTTCTCTTCTCAGCCCAAATCTTAAAAAAAACCACTGTCCCCATAATCTTGCATCCTCACTTTCAGGCCCATCCCCACTTACTCCCTTCGATGTCCCCATATTGCTTTGTCCTCTCCACCGCCCCAATGGCTCACATCCATCCCCCCACCCCTCCCCCATCCCCAACTCCCTGGCTTCCTCCCTCCCAGCGTCCCCCACTGTCTGACAAAGATCCTACAGCGAGCAAGATAGTCCACTCGACGAAAAAGACGTAGTACGGTCATGAGCAGATTCATGGGTAATTTTCGGCCCCATTTCCGTAACCGGCTTCCGTCTCCGCACCAAAGATCCCGTAGGATACTAGTGCGGAGACGGAAGCCGGTTACGGAAACATCCTCGTAAAAATAAAAGTTATTTGGTAAAATTCTTCTCCTCATTTTCAGAATCTTAATTTATTAACACAAACTGTTCCCCCGCAACGTCGATTACACTGCGAGTCGGGTCGGGTTACTGAAATGGATGAAAAAAAGGCCCACGTTCCGTTCCGTTGCGTACTACACGTCAGCCCATTGCATTTAGCAGGAGTGGTCTATCTTGCTCCGCTATAGGATCTTTGCTGTCTGGTGTTTTTCCCAACCCTCGTCTGCTCTCCCACCTCTTTCTGGAGTTTCCCCACCACTGCCCTCTCCACCCCCCCCCCCCCCCCCCACTCAATCCCTGATATTTGCCCTCCCACTCACCCTCTCTCCAGCATTCCCCCACTTCCTTTCTGACCCCTCCCTCCTGACCGTCCTTTCTTCCTCCCCCCTTCCTCCACTCCATTGCCCTCTTCGACCCACCACCACGTCTCCCTGGCCATTCTTGAGGCCTTCTCTCCACTGATCTCAGCTAACAGAATGGATCCTGGCCCAGCTTACCTCGTGATGATAAGTTCTAGGAGCAGAATTAGGCCCTTCGGCCCAACTGGCCTACTCCGCCATTCAATCATGGCTGATCTATCTCTCCCTCTCAACCCCATTCTCATGCCTTCTCCCCGTAACTCCTGACACCGGTACTACTCAAGAATCTAGCAATCTCCACCTTAAAACATTCAAGAAGGAACTGCAGATGCTGGAAAATAGACAAAAGTGCTGGAGAAACTCAGTGGGTGAGGCAGCATCTATGGAGCGAAGGAAATAGGCAAAGTTTCGGGCCGAAACCCGAAAGGGTTTCGGCCCGAAACGTTGCCTATTTCCTTCTCGATGGGTTTCGGCCCGAAACGTTGCCTATTTCCTTCCCTCCATAGATGCTGCCTCACCCGCTGAGTTTCTCCAGCACTTTTGTCTACCTTCCACCTTAAAACATGTCCATTGACATGACCTCCACAGCCTTCTGTGGCAATGAATTCCACGGACTCACCTCCCTCACGAGATACCCATAGGCACTGATCGTTATAAATGCTTGGTTCTTTCCTCTCTGCTCTCGTTTCCAGAGGACACCAGGCGTACCTGCGCTCAGCTCCTAATTACGACTTCATCAGGTACCGCCAGCTCGTGCACGAAATCACACAGGCCTTTAACCGCATCTCAAAGGAAGTGATTCAGCTCGGGGACCGCTTCCACGAGGAGTTTGACCGGCCAGATCTCTCGAAGCACATAGAGAGAATGCAGGAACGGGAGCAGGAGAAACTGGTGCTGGTGCGTGGCCGGGGGATGTCGCGAATGTAATGGCGGTACTGGGGGTGCGGAGACGGGACACCGTGGCAGAGTGTGGAGATTGGGGGGACGGAGACGGTGGAGAATGTAAAGGGGCCGTTGTTTGTTAGTAGTTGGAGACAAGGAGAAAATAGACAATAGATGCAGGAGGAGGCCATTCGGCCCTTTGAGCCAGCACCACCATTCAGTGTGATCATGGCTGATCATCCACAATCAGTAACCCCGTTCCTGCCTTCTCCCCATATCCCCTGACTCTGTATATCTTCAAGAGCTCTATGTAGTTCTCTCTTGAAAGTTTCCAGAGTACCGGCCTTCACCACCCACTTAGACAATAGACAATAGGTGCAGGAGTAGGCCATTTGGCCCTTCGAGCCAGCACCGCCATTCAATGTGATCATGGCTGATCATCCCCAATCAGTACCCCGTTCCTGCCTTCTCCCCATATCCCCTGACTCCGCTATTTTTAAGAGCCCTATCTAGCTCTCTCTTGAAATCATCCAGAGAACCGACCTTCACCACCCTCTTGAGGCAGAGAATTCCACACGCTCACAGCTCTCTGTGTGAAAAAGTGTTTCCTCGTCTCCGTTCTAAATAGTTTACTCCTTATTCTTAAACTGTGGCCCCTGGTTCTGGACTCCCCCAACATCTGGAACATGTTTCCTGCTCCCAGCGTGTCAAAACCCTTAACAATCTTATATGTTTCAATAAGATACTCCATTCTCTTAGCGTATGACAGTCCCGCCATCCCGGGAATTAAGGACAAATTGTGTCCAATAGGAGGAGGACCAATCACCAGAGGTCACAGTGTTAAAGTGATTAGTGAACGAACCAGACGGAAGATGAGGGTTTTATTTTAATGCCATGAGTTTCTGTGACCTGGATTGATCTGCTTGGAAGAGAAGTAGAAGCGATAGGAGTAACTAGGAACTGCAGAAGCTGGTTTAGACCAGGGATAGACACAAAGTGCTGGAGTAACTCAGCAGGTGAGGCGGCATCGCTGGTGAAAAAGGATGAGCGACATTTTTGTGTGGGGACCCTTCTCCTGACACGCTTCGGGTCTGAAGAAGGGCCTCGACCCAAAACTTCTGACCTTCTGAGTTACTCCAGCACTTGTGACTATCTAAAAGCAATGGAAAATGAAATGAATAACTATTTGCAGTGTAAAAACTTGCAGATCAACGCTGAATAAACAGGTGAGACAGATTAATTTGTTGGCTCTTACAAAGATCCACCCTGTCATACATTGTCTTCTCCTGCCTCTATCTAACCTGCCAAATGTGGGTGGATACATTGCTGGGTATGATACTGAGCTGAGGACCTGGGGGATCATAAGACATGGGTGCAGAATTAAGCCAGTCGGCCCATCGAACTACCTTACTGGCCCCAATCACGTTCCATTCTGATTGAGTAAACATTGGCAAAATATTAAACCATCTCTCCCCGTTTGTAAGATTAATTGAGCGATCCATGGATTCACTTTACCCCATCAAACTCAATCATGGCTCATTACACCCCAATCTTTGTTTTCCCATAGAGAGGAGCCCTGCCTTCACAATTGGAATCGTGTCATTGTGAATTTTGTGTTGGTTCAATAGTTGAGAGAACAAAGTTGCTGGGGGCCACACAGCGGTGCAGCAGTAGAGTTGCTGCCTTACAGCACCAGGGACCCAGGTTCGATCCTAGCAGCGGGCGCTGTCTGTACGGAGTTTGTACATTCCCCCTGTGACCGCGTGGGTTTTCTCCGGATGCCCTGGTTGGTTTTCACCCACACTCCAAAGACGTGCAGGTTTGCAGGTTAAATTGGCTTTGGTAAGATTGTAAATTGTCCCTGGTGTGTAGGACAGTGCTAGGGTACGAGGTGATCGCTAGTCAGTGTGGTCTCGGTGGGCCGAAGGGCCCGTTTCTGCACGTATATCTAAAGTTAAAAGGTAATGCATCAAATATCCTGTGGTAGGGACAGCGTGGTTTAGAGGGTAAAACTCCCAAGAGTTGTGAGATATTGATGACGTTTCTATTCTCGTCCTTCAGACGGCTCAACTGCAACTTGCCAAGCAGAATGCGCTGGACTATCCGGGGAACGAAATTCACCAGGAAGAGGCTCGGGAACTGAAGCACAGGTGGGAACATGGCATCATACCTCTACTCCCAGCCTGGCTGCCTCGTACGCTCATGACCAGGCCCTGGTCCTGCTTGTTCCTCGACCCACCAGGCCACTCTCCGATCCAACACTTGGGGCAGTGACAACCTTGAGCTCTTGATGCTCAGATTTGAAGCAAAATATTGTCCTCTGAAGCTTGGTCTGACCCACGATTCCAATTGTGGAAGATTGTGCCAGCGAGGCTCGCCTCTGTGGAAAAGCAAAGGTTGCGGTCTGATCTGATGTGGAGATCTTGCATCATGATGGAGTTTGATGGGGTCAAAGTTGACGACGCTCATTGAAATCAGGCTCCTGACTTCGCAGGAAGATTGTTCCCGATGCTGGGGATGTCCAGAACAAGGGGTCACAGTTTAAGGATAAGGGGGAAGCCTTTTAGGACCGAGATGAGAAGATCTTTTTTCACACAGGGAGTGGTGAGTCTGTGGAATTCTCTGCCACAGAAGGTAGTTGAGGCCAGTTCATTGGCTATATTTAAGAGGGAGTTAGATGTGGCCCTTGCGGCTAAAGGGATCAGGGGGTATGGAGAGAAGGCAGGTGCGGGATACTGAGTTGGATGATCAGCCATGATCATATTGAATGGCCGTGCAGGCTCGAAGGGCCGAATGGCCTACTCCTGCATCAATTTTCTATGATTCTATGAAATACAAAGCAGTGGCTTAGAAATCCAGTTGAGATTTAAGGGGGAAACCTTACCTGAGATTGGTGAGAATGTGAAACACTCTCCCACCTGGAACAGTTGGTACCAGCAGCACAGATGCGGTTGAAAGGAAGCTTGATAAAAATACAAGAATAACAACGAGCAGTAAAATATAATGGGTGGCTGGGAGATGATTTATGTGGTGCATAAAGACCAGAACGCACTACGCAGGCCTAACAGCCTCTTTGAAGATTAAAAATCTATGATACACCTATCACCTACTGATGGGAGTTCAGGTGCTGCTTCATTAACGGTAGCTCCGTTTTGCTGCACTCCCTGTCCTTTCCCCGATACCCTGGTCCAGACAGAGAAGTCATCCTGGGATCTTAAGACAGACACAAAAAGCTGGAGTAACTCAGCGGGCCAGACAGCATCTCTGGAGAGAAGGAATGGGTGACGTTTCAGGTTGACAATCAGACTCTTCGTCATCCTGGGATCCTTCTCCTAACTTGCTGTTGAACAAGGACTGAATGGACAAATCGGCATCTCAGTTATAGTTTTAACTAACTGTGACGGGCAAATTCAGAATCTTCACAATTCACATTGTCACATTCTCTGCCACAGAAGGTAGTTGAGGCCAGTTCATTGGCTATATTTAAGAGGGAGTTAGATGTGGCACTTGTGGCTAAGGGGATCAGAGGGTATGGAGAGAAGGTAGGTACGGGATACTGAGTTGGATGATCAGCCATGATCATTTTGAATGGCGGTGCAGGCTCGAAGGGCCGAATGGCCTACTCCTGCACCTATTTACTATGTTTCTATGTCACCAGTGATGTCTTTCAGAGTGATATAGAGTAGCTGAATTTTCCACCTCTCTATCTTGTCCCCTGCTATGATAAGTGTACTTGAATGTAATTGTTGTGTGCACCCTCTGGACTGAGATTGGTTTGGGAGAGGGTACGTGGCGATGGTACTGGTTGTGGGGTTCCTCTTCCATTCAGCATCAATTATCCTGGAACCCATCGCTCCTCCTCCTTGCCAGAAGGTGTCAGTACAAGGTGTGGTACAATTGACCGTGGATGAAAAGCACTGCCCTTCCATTAGCTTGCCTCTGCACACCAGACTAGGCGGGTCACGTACTGTTGCTTTGACAAGATTTGAGAGAGAAGCCTGTAAAAGCTGCAGTCAGAGTGGTCACATAGAAACATAGAAAATAGGTGCAGGAGTAGGCCATTCGGCCCTTCGAGCCTGCAGCGCCATTCAATATGATCATGGCTGATCATCCAACAGTATCCTGTACCTGCTTTCTCTCCATACCCTCTGATCCCTCTAGCCACAAGGGCCACATCTAACTCCCTCTTAAATATAGCCAATGAACTGGCCTCAACTACTTTCTGTGACAGAGAAATCCACAGACTCACCACTCTCTGTGTGAAAATGTTTTTTCTCATCTCGGTCCTAAAAGATTTCCCCCTTATCCTTAAACTGTGACCCCTTGTTCTGAACTTCCCCAACATCGGGAACAATCTTCTTGCATCTAGCCTGTCCAACCCCTTAAGAATGTTGTAAGTTTCTATAAGATCCCCCCTCAATCTTCTAAATTCTAGCCAGTACAAGTCGAGTCTATCCAGTCTTTCATCATATGAAAGTCCTGCCCTCCCAGGAATCAGTCTGGTGAACCTTCCCTGTACTCCCTCTATGGCAAGAATGTCTTTCCTCAGATTAGGAGACCAAAACTGTAATCGACCCCAATAGGTCAGAGAAGGTGGGCAGGCACAGAGGCGCAATTGGGCAGCACAATGGCGCAGTGCTAGAGTTGCTGAAATGCAGCTCTAGAGACCTGGGTTTGATCGCGACCACGGGTGCTGTCTGCTCGTATCTTGTACGTTCTCCCTGCGACCGCGTGACTTTTTTCCCGTTGCTCCGGTTTCCTCCCACACTCCAAAGAAATGCAGGTTTGTAGACTAATTGGCACCGGTAAAATATTGTAAATTGTCCCTAGTGTGTGGGATCGTGTTAGTGTTTGGGCCGATTACTGGTTGGCGCGGACTCGCTCGGTGGGCCTCTAATATCCGCACTGTTTCTCTAAAGTCCCAATTGTCCGCACTGTACCTCTAAAATCTAAAGTGTGAAAGCACGGAAGCGTGAAGCACTTGTGGTAAATCAATTCTCACCAATTCTGATTTCACTAAACACTTATCATTATCACCTTCCCCAGGATCAATCAAAACATCGAGGCAATCAACGAGGTTCTTCAGGACTTCAAATACGATTCTGAGGAGATTGAATCCTACGGATTGACCAATGGTGGAGAGTAATAAAGATGGGTCCGAGCCACTGGGCAGTGCATGACGCCGCACCTTTAGAGTCACCACTTCCTGCCTGCAGTGTCCAGGGTGGCTTCCTACCCCACCTGAGGCTGGAGTTTCTGCCACATTGTACCACTTCACTACTTGGCAAGAGGTTTGTGCTGTCACGTATTGGTCTAGACAAGTTCGTTCTCGGAGACTTACACGGGATATGCGGGAGACTTATTGTCAGAAAGACAGGTGCCTGGAATAATGACCTTTCTCTGCTGAGAACTCAATGCCACAGTTGGATGGGACCTTGGCCTTCATTGTATTCACTGAGCTCGTGGTGTCTGATAATCTGCCTGTAACTTTCACCCCAACATTAACATCTTTCTGTCGATTAAATGCTCCTCCCATATCACAGCCGTGTGATCCTGTGTCTGTAACACAAGTATCTATCTGCCTGTAAAGTTGCATTCAGCATCCCCCCTGGTTTGTCTCTTTCTTACCTTGGTGCAGCACGGGACATGCATGTGTGAATTATCCACTTCAGTGGATGAGGCCACCGCCCATACATACTTGCCAATTTAAACCCCTGTCCCACGGTGCGAGTTCATCCAAGAGCTCTCCCGAATTTAAAAAAAACTCAAACTCGTGGTAAGCACGGAGAATGACCGTAGCGGGTTCGTCGGAGCTCGGGATCGTTTCTTACCGGCTCGTAACGCTAACGGCAGATACTCGGGGAGACTCGCTAACAGCAGGTAAGCATGGGAAGACTCGTGAAGATTTTTCAACACGTTGAAAAATGTCCACGAGAGCCCCGAGTACCGACGAGTGGCCATTGCCGTAAATCTCCGAGTTCGAATCAAGGCAAACTCTGGAGAACTCTTGGAATGAACTCGCACCATGGGACAGGGCTATAAGACTTTAGAGAGAAAGCGTGGATACAGGCACCTCGGGCCACTTGGTCTGCGCCGACCAGCGCTCACTTCATACACTAGCACTATCCTACACACTTGGGACAATGTATACTTTATAGAAGCCAATTAACCTACAAAACTATGTGTCTTTTGAATATGGGAGGAAACCGGAGCACCCGCAGAAAATCCCACGAGGTCACAGGGAGAACGTACAAACTCTGCACAGACAACACCCACAGTCAGGATCGATCCTGGGTCTCTGGCGCTGTCAGGCAGCATTTTTTATCAGTGCATCACTGTGACGCCTCCAATATTAGCCGGCGTACCTGTGTAATAGACAGGAACAGGGTGATGGAGGACAGTGCCTTTGCACATTGGACCCATTGAGTCTTCACCTCTATTCCCAGGCACATAAGAGGCTGAGGGTTAGAGGAGCCACTGGCTGGGATGTAGTACCTTCTGGTATTGCATCTTAATATCTATAGGAACATAAATTGAAATGAGGGGGAATGTGAATTGTACTTCATAAAGGGTGTTAGATGTGCTGTACCTCTCCAGATCTGTCAGAGGAACCAGACGAGGGCAACATGATGGTACAGCGGTAGAGCTGCTGCCTTACAACCCCTGAGACCCGGGTTCGATCCTGACCACGGGTGCTGTCTGTACGGAGTTTGTACGTCCTCCCCGTGACCGTGTGGGTTTTCTCCGAGATCTTCGGTTTCCTCCCACACTCCAAAGGCGTGCGGGTTTGTAGGTTAGTTGGCTTGGTGTAAGTGTAAATTGTCCTTAGTGTGTGTAGGATAGTGTTAGTGTGTGGGGATCGCTGGTCGGTGTGGACTCTGTCACCGTTCTGTATCTCTAAACTAAAGACAGATGGCATGTTATAGAAAGTCAAGATCTGCGTTCACAACATGTGCTCTCTCACACTGTTTCGGCATGTCTAAGGAACGATTTGCAGTTGTCCAAGCTTCATGAGTAGGAAGAGCCAGTTGTATCATGATCATTAGTATTTTATCTTCACTCCATTTACCTGCCTTTGCTTGCCATACCTCACTCAGCTCATAGTAATGTCTTGAAAACCCTCTTTGAACCTGGGCACATATAACCTTGTGGAGGTGAAAGTTTCAGAGTTCCAGCACCCTTTGAGCCAGGGCCCAGTGGTTTGTGTCGCTCGCGAACCCACTCTGTTGTCACATGGCCTCATCCCCACACTGCATGTGAATGCAAAGCTGTTAGATAGTCAGGGGCCTGGATAATGCCTCCTTTACATCGCTAACCTTATATCTTTCCGCTGCAGATTATGTATATAGTTTGGCGGTCTGAAGAACGACAGCTGGGGTTTCCAACAGATCTTTATTCAGAAGTTCGGTTTCTAGTATACAGGTTCTTTAGACACGTCTGGTCACAGCGGTGGCCAGCGCTGAACAAACGCGCAAAAGCAAAAACCGTGCGAAACAAGCAGCCCCTCCCGAGTCACGTGACCGCGGCTTGCGAACGCCGGGTTCGATCTCTGCGTACGCCAGCAGGAGCCGCTACAATAGACAGAGAAAGCTGGAGTACCTCAGCGGGTCTGACAGCTTCTCTGGAGAAAATGAATAGGTTACGTTTCGGGTCTGTTCCTGTTCCTTTTATCCAGAGATGATGTCTAACCCGCTGAGTTACTCCAGCATTTTGTAACCATATCTGCGGTTTAAACCAGCACCTGCAGTTCCTTCCTACACAGATTATATGTATGATATCCAAACAAACTAAAACTTGATTACTTGAAATGCAATTTTTGCTTTATTTGAAAGTAAAATGATTTGAAGTGCTCAGAGTCCCTTGTTCAGTCAGTTCCCGTGTGGTGCTGCAGAGGTAGGGTTCCCTGTACAGAATTTCCCGAGGAACCATATCTCTTGAATTTATTCGATAGTTCTGGGTGTATTGCTCTGCTAAGGATTACATTATTCACTAACGGCTACGATCTTGTATTTTTTCTAGTTCCCTTAACAAAGTAAAAACACCCAAGTTGTTGACAGGACCGTTGCTGGCCAAAAATTAACGCTTAGTCACGGAAGAGAAATCAGGGCAGGTCAGCTATAAAGTTTAGTTGAAGGGAGAAATTTCCCACTTAGGCGACTCTTTAGGCGACTGCCAGTGACTAGTTTTAATGGAATTCACCTACTGCACCTGGCGTCAATCTACGACAGCAAAATTGTCGCCACTGTCACCGAAAATGTTGAACATTTTGCGTCCGTAGTCGCACAAAAAATCGTTTTAAGTGGGACAGGCTCATAAAGCAGAAGCAGGGTTTCATGGATTAATACGGGTGTCAGGGGTTGTGGGGAGAAGGCAGGAGAATGGGGTTCGGAGGGAGCGATAGATCAGCCATGATTGAATGGCGGAGGAGACTTGATGGGCCGAATGGCCTAATTCTGCTCCTATCACTCATAGAAACATAGAAACATAGAAAATAGGTGCAGGAGTAGGCCATTCCGCCCTTCGAGCCTGCACCGCCATTCAATATGATCATGGCTGGTCATCCAACTCAGTATCCCCTACCTCATGAGCTTATGAGCAGACAGAGGACTGGGATAGATGGACTCACTGGCAGAGCAAGCGAGAGACTACATGGAGAGCAGCCGAGAGATGTTGGAGAGCTGTGGCACTGAAGGAGATTATGGTAGTAAGGAGAGATGAGAATGATTGAGAAAATGTACCTTAATAGAGACATCAAGATAAAAATTTATGCATTTCAAGGAATATTGAGAAGCGCGTATAGATCAGAAATCGGAAAAGGAGCCTCAAACCTTGTGAGACTGAATTAAAAAGCAAATTAAAATTGAAAACAGGCCACAGACAAATTGAAGAATAATTTTGGCCTGAGGCTTCTAAACTGGAATGTCTGTGCCTCAACACCAGTTACTTCTCCATCTCCTGTAATTTTATCAAAGAGAGCAGAGACCAGATTTGTCTTGTCAGTAACAGTGTGGGCCAAGGAATTGCCGTGGTAGCTGTCTCCAATGTTTCTGGAATGACGATCAAGATGCTACGGAAGTCTTTTGTCCATGGTGTCTCCCTGGAGTTACCGGGCAGGAGCATCTAGAAATGTGCATAGATATAACGGTCAGGATTAGATAGCTGGGCAAAGAGTCCGTGAGTTAAACTGATAAAGAATGAAATAGACAGTAGGTGCAGGACAATAGACAGTAGGTGCAGGAGTAGGCCATTCAGCCCTTCATGCCAGCACCGCCATTCCAATGTGATCATGGCTGATCATCCCCAATCATTACCCCGTCCCTGCCTTCTCCCCATATCCCCTGACCCTGCTATCTTTAAATAGACCGAGAGACAAAGAGAAGCTTTCACTGGCATCCAGTAAAGTTCAAGGCAATAAAGATGAATCTTCAGAACGCCGTTCCAGGACCTCGGGGAGATGAATCTTTTTTTACAAACATCTGTTTGTTAAAATATCAGAGATAGGAAGTGTTTATCTCAGCAACAAGGCCTTGGAGAAACTCCCTTACTTGGCAAAATATTTTTGTAAGTTACTTGACCGAATTTCTATCAAAATTGTTTTCATTACAGAAAATTTGGGATTTAAAATGCAAATCCTAAACAATTTCCCCTCTGGGACCTCTGCATATTTGATGCCACAGTACATTGGCATTTTCCACCTAGATGTAGTTGCCAGGACTGATTTGTTTAACAATGGACAATATGTGCAGGAGTAGGCCATTCGAGCCAGCACCGCCATTCAATGTGATCATGGCTACAGTATGTTAACATACTGTAGTGCAGTGCCCTCATGAGGGGATTTATTCATGGTCAGGTGAAAGATGCCTGTAACATTGCCTCGGATATGTCCACTTAACTTCATCATGGATTCCTCCGGCCAACTCTACCTCTGACCATAGACCACAGAAAGATGGAGTGACTCCAGCGGGACAGGCAGCGTTTCTGGAGAGAAGGAATGGGTGACGGGACGGGTCAAGACCCGAAACATCACCCATTTCTCTCCAGAGATGGTGCCTGTCCCGCTGAGTTACTACAGCTTTCTGTGCCTTATCTTCAGTTTAAACCAGCATCTGCAGTTCCTTCCTACACGTCAGAGGACTATCCTTTCTCCCCATCATCTTCCACATCCACCATCCCTAACCCAATCTGATCCGAAGGATAACCTCACCTCAGTCACTATATGAATCCCACCCCAGTCTGGTGTCCAAATCTCTTTGTACTTGGCTTGAGCCACAACCCTCTTAAACCACCTGCCCGTTCTCTCTAATAGAATCATACAGTGTGGAAACAGCCCCTTCGGCCCACCTTGCCCACACCAACTAACATGTCCCATCTAAACTAGTCGCACCTGCCTGCGTTTGGCCCATATCCCTCTAAACCTGTCCTATTCAAGATTCAATTTAATTGTCATTAAATGTTGCAATGCTACCTGCCTCAACTATACTCTCCGGCAGCTCGTTCCATACACTCACCATCCTCGGTGTGAAAGAGTTATGCCCCTGTCCCACTTAGGAAACCTGAACGGAAACCTCTGGAGACTTTGTGCCCCACCCAAGGTTTCCGTGCGGTTCCCGGAGGTTTTTTTCAGTCTCCCTAATGGTCGAAACTGGGTTTAATAGGGTTCCTATCAAATCTTTGTCCCTTCACCTTAAACCTATGCCCTCTGGTTCCTGATTCACCTACTCTGGGCAAGAGACTCTGTGCGTCCACCTGATCTATTCCTCTCGTGATTTTGTCCACCTCTATAAGATCACCCCTCATCCTCCTGCGCTCCATGGAATAGAGTCCCAGCCTGCTCAACCTCTCCCTATAGCTCAGACCCCTCGAGACCTGGCAACATCCTCGTAAATCTTCTCTGCGTCCCTTGGAGGTGCCCTCTCCTCCATTGCTGATAGTGCAGAGGATAGACTTGCGATAAGCCTATAATTACCCAATCTCGTGTACAGAAAGTCTTGGGCTCACCTGCTGTGGAATTTACAAATGGCGAGCCATTAAATAATAATCTCTAGTCTGCTGGGGACACCGTTTTATCACGACTTTGCAGGCACTGAAGAAATTCTAGACAAGCTCTCCAGTGGTAGAAATGGTGCTAACCCCGTAGACACGGGCTCGCACGTAAAATTCCCAGAGAGGGATAGCCCGTGCTAGCTGAAATAATGATGGGACTGCCTCAACAAGAACTTATAAACCATTATAAGATACGAGATACTGAGTTGGATGATAAGCCATGATCACATTGAATGGCGATGCAGGCTCGAAGGGCAGAATGGCCTACTCCTGCACCTATTTTCTATGATTAGAAAGGAAGAATTGTGCAGCACTATGGATACAAAAGAGTCAAACTAATCGTAGACAAAAATGCTGGAGAATCTCAGCGGGTGAGGCAGCATCTCTGGTGCGAAGGAATAGGTGACGTTTTGGGTCGAGACCCTTCTTCGAAGGGTCTCGACCCGAAACCTCACCTATTCCTTCTTCGAGGGGTCTCGACCCGAAACCTCACCCATTCCTTCTTCGAAGGGTCTCGACCCGAAACCTCACCTATTCCTTCTTCGAGGGGTCTCGACCCGAAACCTCACCCATTCCTTCTTCGAGGGGTCTTGACCCGAAACGTCACCCATTCCTTCTTCGAAGGGTCTCGACCCGAAACCTCACCTATTCCTTCTTCAAAGGGTCTCGACCCGAAACATCACCTATTCCTTCTTCAAAGGGTCTCGACCCGAAACATCACCCATTGCTTCTCTCCAGAGATGCTGCCTGTCCGGCTGAGTTACTCCAGAATTCTGTGTCTATATCTTGGGTGAAAACCAGCACCGCCAGTTCCTTCCCAATCACGAAGACCAATAAAGAAGCCCGATCTGTTATCTGATCAAACAAGGTGATCACGGAAGGCCGAGAAGGCAGGAACGGGGTACTGATTGGGGATGATCAGCCACGACCACATTGAATGGCGGTGCAGGCTCGAAGGGCCAAATGGCCTACTCCTGCACCTACTGTCTTGTCTATTGTGATCTCACCATTCTCATTGCGGTCTCACTCACCTTCCTGCGATCCAATAAAAACAGAGACTTCTTGATTCTGTGGGAAACAAAGGAAGAGTTAAAATACTGAAACCAGGATTTGGGATGGCGTTGGTGGAGGGAGTTCGGGGGTGAGGGAGCATGTCAGAGAGGACAGGGACAGGTAAGGGATGATTCAGGGAGGTGTGTGACAGTGAGAAGAAGGGGACATTGTAATTATCCACGTTCCTTGCTGGAGACCACTGCTTACAGGGAGTCAAACACCATCCTCCACTAAGCAGCCTGCTGGTCCGCCTGTCCCCTCACCATGCTCAGTGCTCCTTGCTGGGTATCCCTTGCTTTCCCTCTCTCCATCCCAACCCCATCCTAGTTCCCCGACTAGCCCGGCAGTCCTCCTGATTAAATATCACTGACTGTAAGGCATGTTGTCACCTTCCCCTCAGCTAACAATGGACCGCACTGCATTTCCTTATCACCATCTGCTTTGATCTGTCATTTTCACACCTTACCCTTCCATATCTCTAGACTCCCTGTCCCCTGACTCTCAGCCTGAAGAAGGGTCCATTCCATTTCTCCACAGAGTCTCGCTGAGTTAAAGCCCTGTCGCAAGGTACGAGTTCATCCCAAGAGCTCTCCCGAGTTTAAAAAAAAAATCAAACTCGTGGTAAGCACGGAGAATGAAGGTAGCGGGTACGTCGGAGCTCGGGGACGTCTCTTAGCGCTAATGGCACGTACACGGGGAAAAGCGGTAAGCTCGGGAAGACTCGTGAAGATTTTTCAACATGGTTGAAAAAAGTCCACGAGAGCCCCGAGTACCGACGAGCGGCCGTTACCTTAAATCTCCCAGTTTGAATCAGGGCAAACTCGGGAGAGCTCTTGGAATGAACTCGTACCGTGGGACAGAGGTATAACTCCAGCATTCACATCTATTTTATATTACTGGGTTGCAGCCTTGGGCTTGTGGGTTTAAGTTCTAAAACAGAGACTTGGGAGCTAGATGCAGGCTGAAACTCCCGGTGTTAGCATGCAAGGAACACGATGCTATCGAACTGTGCCGTGTTTCAGGTGAGCTGATTAGCTGAGACCTCCATTGGGGAGGGACCCAGGGGTGAAGATTATCCCAGGACACCACCCTGAAGAAGAGAGGATGGTTCTTCCTGGAGGTCAATATTGATCAGTCAGCATCATGAGGAGGCCAATTCACTGGATGTTTTCATAGAGAGTTAGATATAGCTATTGAGGCCAATTGAACCAAGGGATACGGGGAGAAGGCAGGAACTGGATACTGGTTTTGGATGATCAGCCATGATCATATTGAATGGCGGTGCTGGCTCGAGGGGCCGAATGGCCTACTCCTTACACCCATTTTCTAAATGGCAAAGAAACGTTTACCTGGTTACGCGTCTTGTGTGACTTCTGCAGCCACACTCGCCACTGGTCGTAGAGTTTGATGTTAAGGGCTGTACATCCGTAGGCATGCTTCTTCACCCAGCCGAAGAACTGCTTCAACTCCCGTCTCAGGTTCGAGCCGCTCTCCCCACTCTTCTGGTAGCACGTGTTGCTGGATCGTTCTGTCGGCAACACATTGGGGAACCGCATTATTTACCCAACGTCAAGAGTCAAGTCAAGAGAGTTTTAGTGTCATGTGTCCCAGATGGGACAATGACATTCTTGCTTGCTGCAGCACAACAGAATATGGAAACATAATACAGAACAGGAGATAAAAGTTCAGTGTATCCATGTACCATAGACCATACATAAACACAATAAATAAACAGATAAAGTGCAGTTGTAATAATACTGTTATTGTTCAGAGTTTGTTTGATGGCCATCATCACCTCCCTCCCATCGAGGGGATTTACCGCAGTCGCTGCCTCAAAAAGGCTGGCAGCATCATCAAGGACCCACACCATCCTGGCCACTCACTCATCTCCCCGCTACCTTCAGGTAGAAGGTACAGGAGCCTGAAGACTGCAACGTCCAGGTTCAGGAATAGCTGCTTCCCCACAGCCATCAGGCTATTAAACTTGGCTCAAACAAAACTCTGAACATTAATAGCCCATTATCTGTTTATTTGCACTTTATCTATTTTATTTATTCATGTGTGTGTGTGCATGTATTTATACAATGGTATACGGACACACTGATCTGTTCCGTATTCATGCCTGTTGCACTGAAGCAAAGCGAGAATTTCATTGTCCTATCTGGGCCACATGCCAATACACTCTCTTGAATCTTGAATGATGAGTTTAATAGCCTGATGGCTGCGGGGAAGAAGCTGTTCCTGAACCTGGATGTTCCAGATTTCAGGCTCCTGTACCTTCTTCCCAACGGCAACGGTGAGATGAGTCACAAGTCAATGTCACTTCCTCGTAGTAAACTCTGACAATCAGTGTCCCCTTAGACACACTGTGTAGAAAGGAACTGCAGATTCTGATTTATACCAAAGAAAGACACAAAGTGCTGGAGTAACTCAGCGGGTCGGGCAACATCTCTGGAGAAGAAGGAATGGGCGATGTTTCAGGTCGCAACCCTACCTCAGACTGGTCTCAAACATCACCCATCCCTTTTCTCCAGAGATGCTGCCCGACCCGCTGAATTATTCCAGCAATTTGTGTCTATTCCCTTACACACCTTTTGATTCAGTTAATTACGGAATAAAATTTCCTTTCCCTTATTCAATCAAGCATTATTTGGGCAGGGATGGCAGATTGGAGTAAATCTCTGTCATACAATCATAGAATCATAGAAAATAGGTACAGGAGTAGGCTGTTCAGCCCTTCGAGCCTGCACCGCCATTCAATATGATCATGGCTGATCACCCAACTAAGTATCCCGTACCTGCCTTCTCTCCATACCCTCTGATCCCTTTAGCCACAAGGGCCACATCTAACTCCCTCTTAAATATAGCCAATGAACTGGCCTCAACTACCTTCTGTGGCAGAGAATTCCACAGACTCACCACTCTCTGTGTGAAAAAAGATCTTCTCATCTCGGTCCTAAAAGACTTCCCCCTGCAGACCGTCCCATCTACAACCCCAGGAGATGACATTATGATTCACATCAGACATAGAGCGTGGAAACAGGCCTCAATGCCCACCGAATCCGCGCCGACCAGCGATCACCCTGTACGCTAGCTCTATCCTACACTGCAGGGATAATTCACAATGGTTACCAAAGCCAATTAACCTGCAAACCCGCACGTCTTTGGAGTGTGGGAGGAACCTGGAGAAAACCCAAGTGGTCCCCAAGGAGAACGGACAAACTCCGCACAGACAGCATCCGTGGTCAGGATCGAACCCAAGATTGCAGACACTGTTAGACAGCAGCTCTACCACTGAGCTGCCCGGTATTTACAGAGTCACATTTTCTTTACCTTATTCAATCAAGCATTCTTAGGGTAGGGATGGCACAGTTTGGAGTCCTATCAACAATCCCAGGGCAGGACATTATGGGTCAGATAAGAGTAATGCCTTCTCTAGACTGACCCATCAAACAGCCCAAGAGAGGTTAGGGTAGGACTATTGTTACCTCATTACTGCCTGTTTCAACAGTCCACTGTCAAAACCAAATTTGAGATATGTTTGTCTATTTACCTGATGTAATTGAGGTCCTTCTATGCTGTGAGTTTGGGTTTAATTTAGAGAAATGGATGTGAAAGTATAACCACACTAGGCTGGCACAGTGGCGCAGCGGTAGAATTGCTGCCGTACAGCGAAAGAGACCCTTAGTTCGATCCTGACCACCGGTGCTGTCTGTACGGAGTTTGTACGTTCTCCTTGTGACCGTGTGAGTTTCCTCCGGGTGCTCCGGTTTCCTCCCACACATCGAAGACGTGCACATTTGTAGGTCAATTGACTTCTGTAAATTGTAAAACTACCACTAGTATGTAGGATAGTGTTAGTGTACGGGGGTGGGTGGGGGGTGAGTTGACACGGACTCGGTGGGCCAAGGCTGGCCTGGTTCCTCCCCCGGGCTGTTCCTCTGGAGTCTAGATATGGAGACACTCACCATTCCGGGGAGTGGAGGCAGCAGTGGGAATGCTCCACTCACTCCATATCCCCGCCTTGCGTGAGCCGTAAATGCCGACTGGGTTACACCGCACCTGCACAAAGTAAACGGTGCCTGGTCTAAGCCCTGCCAATCGGCACAGCGTCTGGTTTCCAATATCATCCACCACCTACAATGAGAAAGCAGGGAAGGAGGATTACGTTACAAAGCTGATCTACACAAACTAAGCTTGCAAGAAACTAATGTGGTGATTAAGATGATCAAAGGAGTTTGCGGAGTAGAGCGAGAGGGGGAGAATCTTTTTTCTCTAGTGATCCCTGGGAGGTCAGAACAAAGTGAGGTCAAATGGAAGCCGGGCGTTTCAGGGATACTGTCAGGAATGATCCCCTTGGGCAGTGGAACGCTGGGATTCTCCCCCAACAGATGGTTACTGATGGAAAATCAGAAATCTGTGATCAGATGTGAAGGATATTCGTGTCGATGGAACCAAAGTGGGTCATTTGAGTTAAGGTGCAGAAAAAGTCCACATCTAATTAAATTTTAGATCTAGCTGGTGGTGGCCAAATAGCATCTTCCTGTTATAACGTAGATTAAGATTGGGCAGCATGGTGGCGCAGCGGTAGAGTTGCTTCCTTACAGCGCCAGAGACCCGGGTTTCACCCTGACTACAGGTGCTGTCTGTATGGAGTTGGAAGTTCTCTCCGTGACCTGCGTGGGTTTTCTCCGGGCGCTCCGGTTTCTTCCCACACTCCAAAGACGTACAGGTTTGTAGGTTAATTGCCTTGGCATAATTGCAAGTTGTCCCTCATGCGTGTAGGATAGTGTTAGTGACAATAGACAATAGACAATAGGTGCAGGAGTGGACCATTCGGTCCTTCGAGCCAGCACCGCCATTCAATATGATCATGGCTAATCATCTAACTCAGTATCCTGTACCTGCCTTCTCTCCATACCCCCTGATCCCTTTAGCCACAAGGGCCACATCTAACTCCCTCTTAAATATAGCCAATGAACTGGCCTCAACTACCTTCTGTGGCAGAGAGTTCCAGAGACCCACCACTCTCTGTGTAAAGAATGTTTTCCTCATCTCGGTCCTAAAGGATTTCCCCCTTATCCTTAGACTGTGACCCCTTGTTCTGGACTTCCCCAACATCAGGAACAATCTTCCTGCATCTAGCCTGTCCAACCCCTTAAGAATTTTGTAAGTTTCTAAAAGATCCCCCCTCAGTCTTCTAAATTCTAGTGAGTACAAGCCGAGTCTATCCAGTCTTTCCTCATATGAAAGTCCTGACATCCCAGGAATAAGTCTGGTGAACCTTCTCTGTACCCCCTCTATGGCACGAATGTCTTTCCTCAGATTTGGAGACCAGAACTGTACGCAATACTCCAGGTGTGGTCTCACCAAAACCCTGTGCAACTGCAGTAGAACCTCCCTGCTCCTATACTCAAATCCTTTCGCTATGAATGTTAACATACCATTGGCTTTCTTCACTGCCTGCTGCACCTGCATGCCTACTTTCAATGACTGGTGTACCATTCAATGTGATCATGGCTGATCATCCCCTATCAGTACCCCGTTCCTGCCTTCCCCCCATATCCCCTGACTCTGCTAATTTTAAGAGCCCTATCTAGCTCTTTCTTGAAAGCATCCAGAGAACCGGCCTCCACCGCCCTCCATCTAAGGCAGAGAATTCCACAGAATTGCGGGAATGTGTGCGGGAATTGTAGGTCGGCACGGACTCGGTGGGCCGAAGGGCCTGTTTCCGCGCTGTATCTCTAAACTGAACTAAATTGTAGAACTGTCCAGTGTGGTGAACAGCATCTTGCAGTTATTGTGTAGATCAAGTAGAGCCTGAAGTGGTCGAATCTGACAGACCTGAGCCTCTTTCCCCCTTGAATAAAGACAGAGTGACTGAGTTGGTCTTTAAAGTTATGAAAGTTACAGACAGGGTGGTTGCAGGGAAAATATTTCCGCTTGTGGTTCATAGAGACATAAGGTCATAAGGAATAAGAGTAGAATGAGGCCATTCGGCCCATCAAGTCTACTCTGCCATTCAATCATGGCTGATCTATCTCTCCCTCCGAACCCCATTCTCCTGCCTGCTCCTGATAACCCCTGACGCCTGGACTAATCTGTACCTGCAGCATCACAACAGGCCCTTTGGGTTGCCCACACCAACACGCCCCATCTACACTAGTCCCACCTGCTTTCGTTTGGCCCAAATCCCTCTAAACCTGTCCTATCCATGTACCTGTCCAAACGTTGTGATGGTGCCTGCCTCAATTTACCTATTCCGGCAGCTGGTTCCATATACCCACCACCCATTGTGTAAAATAGTTGCCCCTCAGGTACCTATTAAATCATTCCTCCCTTCATCTTGAATCTATGTCTCTGGTTCTTGGTTCCCCTACTCTGGAGAAAAGATTGTGCATTTACCTGAGCTATTCCTCTAGGATCTAAATTCCTTGTGTGTGAATACTTGGCCAATAAGCCTATTCATTCATTTATTCACATCAATAAGATCACCCCCTCATCTTCATGCGCTCCAAAGAATAAACTCCTAGCCTGTGCAACCTCTCCCTGTAGCTCAGGTCCTGGCAACATCCTCGTAAATCGCCTACGCACCCTTTCCAGCTTGACCACATCTATCCTTTAGCAGGGTGGCCAAATCTGAACACAATGCTATAAATGTGGCCTCACCGACGTCTTGGACGACTGTGACACGACTTCCCAACTTCCGTGCCCAATACTCTTGACTGATGAACATTGACTGGAAGCCAACGATTTCAACAGAGTCACCAAGAAATCCAATGGAACATTCAAAAGAAATGACTTTATCCAGTGATTCAATGGTACTTTCTTGCACTGTGAAATTCTTTGTGTTTTTTTGCAGACAATACACACTGTACACAAAAGAGTCGCCACATTTCTGGCACTGACAAAGTACTAATTAGACTCGACCCGAAACGTCACCCATTCCTTCTCTCCAGAGGTGCTTCCTGTCCCGCTGAGTTACTCCAGCATTTTGTGTCTGTCTTCTAATTGGAGTCATGTCGGTCCCTCTAGGTTCTCTGGACCCCTCTTTAGTTCTCGGCGGCCCTCCCACGCCGGGTCCCTCTTAGCTCGTTAGTTCTCATTAGTTCTCTTTAGTCCATTTGTCGAGTGGCAGGGATGTTCAACCCTGAACAGTGTACACCTACTTAAGGAGAGGCTGCTAACCTTCTTCTGAGGGAGGAGAGATCAGAGAGTTACAGCTGAAAGCTTTCGAGAAGAGATGGGGCTAAGAGGATTTGAGCATAAACACTGATGGCCTGCCATAATTTCTGTGTAATCCTGCGCGATCTATTGATCTCTGTCCTCGCCCAAGAGTCCGTCGTCACTCACGCTAATACCCGCTCCTCCCTCAATGCTCAAAGCCAACTCTGACTGATACTCGTATTTCAAGGCATCGGTTCTTTGTGTGCGAGCGTGAGATGTCTGAGACCTTGGCCCACAACTAGCATCACTAATCCTTCCTGACTTCATCTAATATCCCTGCACAAGTACACACACAGACGCACAAATCCAGCGAGGAATGCAACAACGTGTCCCGCTTGGGTAGTTTACAAACTAACAACATGAACATGAAGTTTAGAGATACAGCGCGGAAACAGGCCCTTCGACCCACCGGGTCTGCTCACTATCCTACACGCACTAGGGACGATGTTTTACATGTACACCAAGCCAATTTACCTACAAACCTGTCCGCCTTTGGAGTGTGGGAGGAAACTGAAGGTCTCGGAGAAAACCCACGCAGGTCACGGGGAGAACGTACAAACTCCGTACAGACAAGCACCCGCAGTCTGAGGATCGAACCCGGGTCTGAGGATGTTTGGTGAAAACCAGCATCTGCAGTTCCTTCCTACAGCTCCTCCTGTGTGTTGATAACTGCAGATCACAGTTTAAGAATAAGGGGTAGACCATTTAGGACTGAGATGAGGAAATACTTTTTCACCCAGAGGGTTGTGAATCTGTGGAATTCTCTGCCACAGAAGGCAGTGGAGGCCAATTCACTAGATGTTTTCAAGAGAGAGTTAGATTTAGCTCTTAGGGCTAACGGTATCAGGGGATATGAGGAGAAAGAAGGAACAGGGTACTGGTTTTGGATGATCAGCCATGATCATATTGAATGGCTGTGCTGGCTTGAAGGGCCGAATGGCCTACTCCTGCACCTATTGTCTATGTTTCTCTGTAAACCAGCAGCTGCAGTTCCTTCCTGTGTGTTGGTAACTGCAGGTAGTGGAGCTAAAGGACTTCTTGGAAGATAAGGATGCCTCAAATCGCCCCGTCCAAGGTAAATGAGGGGGCCTGGCCAAGCCTGCCATCCAGAGAAACAGAAAATAGGTGCAGGAGTAGGCCATTCGGCCCTTCGAGCCTGCACCGCCATTCAATATGATCACGGCTGATCATCCAACTCAGTATCCTGTACCTGCCTTCTCTCCATACCCCCTGATCCCTTTAGCCACAAGGGCCACATCTAACTCCCTCTTAAATATAGCCAATGAACTGGCCTCAACTACCTTCTGTGGCAGATAATTCCACAGATTCACACTCCATGTGTGAAAAATGTTTTTCTCATCTTGGTCCTACAAGACTTCCCCCTTATCCTTAAACTGTGACTCCCTTGTTCTGGACCTCCCCAACATCGGGAACAATCTTCCTACATCTAGCCTGTCCAACCCCTTAAGAATTTTGTAAGTTTCTATAAGATCCCCCCTCAATCTTCTAAATTCTAGCGAGCCACGGCGCTAGGCGGAAGAGGTCTTTGCCCAGGCCAGATGCTTGCCCCTTTACCGGGGCTACGTCCGCGCGCCGGGCGGTGTCAGAGCGGGTGGTGTTATTTGTAACATGGTTGTTTATAATCTAATGTCTGAATAGTTTGGCGATTCTGTAATATGGTTAAGAAAGAGCCGCAGGTGCTGGGGAAATCGAAGGTAGGCAAAAATGTTGGAGAAACTAAAGCGGGTGAGGCAGCGTCGATGGAGCGAAGGAATAGGTGACGTTTCGGGTCAAGGCCCTTCGTAGAAGGAATAGGTGACGTTTCGGATCGAGACCCTTCGAAGAAGGAATAGGTGACGTTTCGGGTCGAGACCCTTCGAAGAAGGGCCTCGACCCGAAACGTCACCTATTCCTTCGCTCCATAGACGCTGCCTCACCCGCTGAGTTTCTCCAGCATTTTTGTCTCCCTGTAATATGGCGGTGGCTGTTGTCACCATGGTTTTATTTATTTTTTTGGTTTTTGTATCATGTTGGTATTTAAATACATTTTCTGACACAAAAAATAATGTAAATGAGGGCGGGCGGGATGGTGTGAAATATGTCAATCACCTTCCACTCCGTGCTGTCCTCCACGCGGTAACGGATCTGGTATTTGGCCTGAAAGAGAAAGTCTTTAAGAGCAGGCGGGGAGCTCCAACAGACGCTGAGCTGGTCTTCCAGATCCCCGACACGATTCACCTGAACGTCGGAGGGAGCATCCGTGGTCACTGGCAAAAGGTAAAGGGACAGGCAACAAAACGTCAGTGATTTTTTTTTCCGTTTAGAGATACAGCGCGGAAACAGGTCCTTCGGCCCAGCGGGTCCGTGCTGACCAGCGATCCCCGCACACTAACACTGTCTTGCAGACACTAGGGACAATTTACGCATACACCAAGCCTGCTTCTTCGTACGTGTGGCGCGCACAGCCGAAAGTTGTAGGACAGAGAAGGGAGTGCGGAGAAGGTTCACCAGACTGATTCCTGGGATGTCAGGACTGTCTTATGAAGAAAGACTGGATAGACTCGGTTTGTACTCTCTAGAATTTAGGAGATTGAGAGGGGATCTTATAGAAACTTACAAAATTCTTATGGGGTTGGACAGGCTAGATGCAGGAAGATTGTTCCCAATGTTTGGGGAGGTCCAGGACAAGGGGTCACAGCTTAAGGATAAGGGGGAAATCCTTTAGGACCGAGATGAGAAGGACTTTTTTCACACAGAGAGTGGTGGGTCTCTGGAACACTCTGCCACAGAGGGTAGTTGAGGCCAGTTTGTTGGCTATATTTAAGAGGGAGTTAGATGTGGCCCTTGTGGCTAAGGGGATTAGAGGGTATGGAGAAAAGGCAGGTACGGGATACTGAGTTGGATGATCAGCCATGATCATATTGAATGGCGGTGCAGGCTCGAAGGGCCGAATGGCCTACTCCTGCACCTAATTTCTATGTTTCTATGTTTCTAACTTGTTCTATTTGATCTTATTTGATTGTGCACGCCGGGTTGATTGCATTCGTCGAAACAGGGCGGACCACAATAGACAATAGACAGTAGGTGCATGAGTAGGCCATTCGGCCCTTCGAGCCAGCACCGTTATTCAATGTGATAATGACTGATCATCCCCAATCAGTACCCCGTTCCTGCCTTCTCCCCATATCCACTGACTCCCATATTTTTAAGAGCCCTACCTAGCTCTCTCTTGAAAGCATCCAGAGAACCTGCCTCCACCGCTCTCTGAGGCAGAGAATTCCACAAACTCACCACTCTCTGTGAGAAAAAGTGTTTCCTCATCTCCGTTCTAAGGTTGCAATCTTCCGCCCATGCACCAAACCAATGACCCTACATGCCCCGTACGTCTTTGGAGTGCGGGAGGAAACCAAAAATCTCCGAGAAGACCCAGGCAGTATCGGGGAGAATGTACAGACAGCACCCGTAGTCGGGATCGAACCCGGGTCTCCGGCGCTGCCAGCACTGTAAGGCAGCAACTCTACCGCTGCGCCACCGTGCCGCCCACGCTCACACCCACATCCGTGCGTGCTGTGGAAGCTTTTAAGTTTTTAGAGAAACAGTGTGGACACTTTAGTCAGAGGGCGGTGAATCTGTGGAATTTATTGCCACAGGAGGCTGCGGAGGTCAAGTCATTGGCTATTTTTGGAGTCTGAAGAAGGGTCTCGACCAGAAACGCCACCCATTCCTTCTATCCAGCCTGCCGCTGAGTTACTCCAGCCTTTTGTGTCTATCTTTGGTGCAGTTCCTTCCTACACAGGTTATTTTTAAGGTGCAGATTGGCAGTCTTGATTAGTGCGGGTGTCAGGGGTTACGGGGAGAAGGCAGGAGAAGGGGGTCGAGAGGGAAAGATAGATCAGCTGCGATTGAATGGCGGAAGAGACTTGATGGGGCGAATGGCCTCATTCTGCTCCCAGAACTGGTGAACATATGCTGCGCCCCTGCACCCCCTCAATTATCATTTACTTTCTTTCTTTCTTTTATTTACATTTTCATTGAAATTGTGTTGCCGGCAACAGAGGGCTGGGGGCATCAAGCCACTCACCCACATCCAGAATGTCCAGGGAGATAATGTCAGAAGCTGCCGAGCCCAGTTTGTTCGAGGCCTCGACCCAGATCTCGTATGGAGTGAAGAGAGCCAGGTCCTTGGGGATGTAGCAGGAGTTTGGCCCGGCTGTGCCCATTTCCTGGCATTCATTCTCTTTGCCGTACCACCTGGGGGAAGCAATGTTTACTTGCGTTTAGTTCCGTTTAGAGATACAGCGCGGATCCCCCTGTGATCCCCCGCACAATAATGCTACCACACACACCCACACACACACACACACACACACACACACACACACACACACACACACACACACACACACACACACACACACACACACACACACACACACACACACACACACACACACACACACACACACACACGGGACAATTTTACATTTACACCAAGCCAATTAACCTACAAACCTGCACGTCTTTGGAAACCGAAGATCTCGGAGAAAACCCACGCAGGTCACGGGGAGAACGTACAAACTCCCTACAGACAAGCACCCATAATCAGGATCGAACCCGGGTCTCGGGCGCTGTGAGTGAGTAGTTCTACCGCTACGCCACCGTGCCACCATGGCGTATTCCTGACAATTTTCCATACAGTCGAACAATATTTATACTCTTAACTCTAATAGTCGTAGACAAGTGGAAGTGAGTCATAGTCACTGCATGGAAACAGGCCCTACGGCTCAACTTGCCCACACCGCTTGCCCTAAATGCTCCATCTACACTAGTCCCACCTGCCTGTGTTTGGCCCATATCCCTCTAAACCTATCCATGTACCTTTCTAAATGTTTCTGAAATGTGATAGCACCTACCTCAATTACTTCCTCCGGCAGCTCGTTCCATAAACCCACAGGCCTTTGTGTAATAAAAGTTGCCCCTCAGGTTCCTGTTAAATCTTTCCCTCCCTTCACCTTAAACCTACATCCTATGGGTATTGATTCCCCCTCGAGTTGAAAATGTTTCTCTCTGCCCATCATGTTAAATACTTTAAATATCTTAAGCTGTTGCAATGTGAGAATGTAGCCAGGTTTATTTAATATGTCATGATAGTTTAGCCCGAAGATAGACACAAGAAGCTGGAGTAACTCAGTGGGACAGGCAGCATCTCTGGAGAGAAGGAATGGGTGACGTTTCGGGTCCCGAAACGTCACCCATTCCTTCTCTCCAGAGATGCTGCCTGTCCCGCTGAGTTACTTGGGTCGAGACCCGAAACATCACCCATTCCTCCTCTCCAGAGATGCTGCCTGACCCTCTGAGTTACTCCAGCTTTTTGTGTCTATCTTCAGTTTAAACCAGCATCTGCAGTTCCTTCCTACACCTTCAGCCCATGGAGTCCACGTTGACCATCGATCACCCATCCACAGTCTGAAGAAGGGACTCGACCCGAAACCTCACCCATTCCATCTCTCCAGAGATGCTGCCTGCCTGTCCCGCTGAGTTACTCCAGCTGGGTTGTGCCTATCTCTGGTTTAAATCAGCATCTGGAGTTCCTTCTTGCACATGAGAGTTTAACCCTTGGATTACTGCTATCTTTCTGGCAACTTTCTGCAACGTGCAGTCTGCAAGACTCGGGAGGGCTACACATATTCCTGAGCTCTGACTTGGGTGACAGTGCCACCACAGCTGTGTCTTAAGATCTCTGTCGTTAAGTTATGCCCCTGTCCCACTTAGGAAACCTGAACGGAAACCTCTGGAGACTTTGCGCCCTTCCCAAGGTTTCCGTGCGGTTCCCGGAGGTTTTCTCAATTTTTTTAGATAATCGCCGGAACATAGAAGAAGCGGAAACCACTTTCGACCGTTAGGGAGACTGACGAAAACCTCCGGGAACCGCACGGAAACCTTGGGTGGGGCGCAAAGTCTCCAGAGGTTTCCGTTCAGGTTTCCTAAGTGGGACAGGGGCATTACTTATCCAATAATGCCCCCACAGCAGCTGCAAAATATAAATTGATGTAGTTCAACTCATCTGAAACATAAAACTAATATCATTAATGGTGACTGTGAATTTATCAACGAGCTACACACCTCCACCTGGCCCATTGACATCCCTGAGGGAGGGGAAACTGCTGACGGAACCACCTTGCCCTTGCACATCATTTCAGACTCACAGCAATGCTCCGACTCTTAACTGCTCTCTGAGATGGCCTTGTAAGCCACTCAATTAAAGGACAATATGGATGGGCAATAAATGCCAGCCTTGCTAAAGCCACACACACCTGATGGATGATTGTAGTGATAGAAAATAGGTGCAGGAGGAGACCATTCGGCCCTTCGAGCCAGCACCACCATTCATTGTGATCATGGCTGATCGTCCCCTATCAATAACCCGTGCCTGCCTTCTCCCCATATCCCTTGACTCCGCTAGCCCCTAGAGCTCTATCTAACTCTCTCTTAAATCCATCCAGTGACTTGGCCTCCACTGCCCTCTGTGGCAGGGAATTCCATAAATTCACAACTCTCTGGCTGAAAAAGTTTTTTCTCACCTCAGTGTTAAATGACCTCCCCTTTATTCTAACACTGTGTCCCCTGGTTCTGGACTTGCCCAACATTGGAAACATTTTCCCTGCATCTAGCTTGTCCAGTTATAATTTTATATACGTTTCTATCTAGATGCAGGAAAAATGTTCCCACTGTGGGGCGAGTCCAGAACTAGGGGGCCACAGTCTAAGAATAAAGGGGAGGCCATTTAAAACTGAGATGAGAAAAAACGTTTTCACCCAGAGAGTTGTGAATTTGCGGAATTCTCTGCCACAGAGGGCAGTGGAGGCCAAATCACTGGGTGGATTTAAGAGAGAGTTAGATAGAGCTCTAGGGGCTAGTGGAGTCGAGGGATTTGGGGAGAAGGCAGGCACGGGTTATTGATTGGGGACGATCAGCCAAATGATCACAATGAATGGCGGTGCTGGCTCGAAGGGCCGAATGGCCTCCTCCTGCACCTATTTTCTATGTATCGTATTGTGAACAAAACTCAAACTAACAGACTAAAGTAACTAATGGAATGCATTGACTTACCGTAGCTTGTACTTCAGCATGTACTTTGTGCGAAGGAACGTTTCTCCCTGGCCCCCTGGGCTCCATTGACAAGTGAGGTCCTTGGTGTTCTTGGACCAGCAGGTGATGTCGGTGGGTTTCTCTGGGGGAACTGTGCAAGGAAGAGGTGAAACCAGCCACACACTGAGATGCCACCCAAATGCATCTTAATTCACTTCCTGTGCCATAAGGCCACAAGTGATAGGTGCAGAATTAGGCTATTCGGCCCATCAAGTCTACTCCGCCATTCAATCATGGCTCCCCCCCCTTAACTCCATTCTCCTGCCTTCTCCCCATAAACTCTGACACCCGAACTAATCAAGAATCTATCTATCTATCTCTGCCTTAAAAATATCCACTGACTTGGCCAACCACAGCCTTCCGGGGCAAAGAACTCCACCAGCCTCTGACTAAAGAAATTCCTCCTCGTCTCCTTCCTAAAAGAACGTCCTTTACTTCTGAGTCCGGGACTCTCCCACTCGTGGAAACATCCTCTCCACATCCACTCTATCCGAGCCTAGTATCAGTCCCCGCAATTCTTGAAGTTGCCAGACTGCCAGTATCCTACCCCGAAACAGCTGGCTGATACGTGGGCAGCTTACACCCCAGCGATATGAATATCGACTTCTCAAGCTTCAAGCAACCCGTGCTTTCCTTCTCTCTCTCTCCATCCCTCCTCCACCCTAGTTCTCCGACCAGTCTGGCTGTCCTCCTAATTAAATTATCTCTGCATGCTTCGTTGTCACCTTCCCCTCGTAAACAATCTATTCTATTTTTCCTTGCACCTCATCCCCTTTGATGTCTCATTTTCACACCTTACCCTTCCTTATCTCTGTGTCTCCCACTCCCCTGACTCTCAGCCTGAAGAAGGGTCTCGCCCCGAAACGTCACCCATTCCTTCGCTCCAGAGATGTTGCTTGACCCGCTGAGTTACTCCAGCATTTTGTGTCTACCTCCAGCCGGTACGAATATAGATTTCTCTAACTTCAAGTAACCCTTGCATCCCCTCTGCTGCTTCCCAAGATGGCGTCCACACCATTTACCCACAGAAGCAGATCTACAGACTCGCATCACAATCACTGCACGCTCGTAAATCTGTATTCCTGCGCACCAACATGTTATACTTTATCATGTATCTGCACACTGTAAATGGATCGATTGTAATCATGTATTGTCTTTCTGCCGACTGGTTAGCACGCGACAAACAGCTTTTCACTGTACCTCGGTACACGTGACAATAAACTGAACTGAACTCTCTCTCTCCGTCCATCCCCAACCCGTCGTTGTTCTAGTTTCGCTGTCGTTCCACTGAGTTCCTCTGTCTGTATAACCCGTTGTCACCCTATCCCACAGCCTACAATGGCCCATTGTGAAGCCCCCCCCCCCCCCCCCAGTTCCTTCATTACCATTGCTTTTTGCATATTTTCCATTCATTTCTCCAAAGAACCATCTACTGTATATCTCTCCGTCCCCTCTCCTCCGACTCTCAGTCTGAAGCAAAGATTATTGAGGAGCAAGATGCGCCACTGCGCGGAAATCCAATGTACTGGTGTGTAGTACGTAACGGAACATCACGGCCGCCATTTTGGCGGACTGCCTCCCGCTGTGTAATCCGCTCCAAAGCTACAGAGCAGTTGCAAGCAAAGATGATAGAGGAGAAAGATGCATTAGAAAGTTATTAGATTTATTTGTAATAGACCTTTACTTACCTCTCGATCTCTCTCTCCCCTCTCTTCTCGCTATCTCTCTTTATCCCCTCTCTTTTCTCGATCTCTCTCTCCCCTCTCGAACCTCTCTTTCCCCTCTCTTTTCTCGATCTCTCTCTCCCCTCTCTTCTCTCGATCTCTCTCTCTTTTCTCGATCTCTCTCTCCCCTCTCTTCTCTCGATCCCTCTCTCTCTCCCCTCTCTGCTCTCGATCCCCCTCTCTCCCTCTTCTCTTGATCTCTCTCTCCCCCTCTCTTCTCTCGTTCTCTCTCTCTCACTCCCCTCTCGATCTCCCTCCCTCACCTCTCTCCTTCCCTCTCTCCCTCCCTTTTCCCCCTGTTCCCCCATTTCCCTCGCATCTTTCCTCCCCAGCCCCCACCTTTGCGTAGTTCCCCTTGCATTGTATTGTGCAGCTCCCCTTGTATTGCTTTAACACACACTGTGCACAAAATTACAGGCACACACAAACACACATTCATATAAATATATGGTGGGACAGATAGAAGAGCTTATTAAAACCTTCTTACAAAGACCATTATGTAATTTATTTCTATCCTCTTTTGGGCCTAAGGCACAGCAGGGCTGCCAACTCTCACGCAGAGGGAAGGGAGGGAGAGAGGGAAATCGAGAAGAGAGGGGAGAGAGATAGATTGAGAGGGGAGAGAGATAGATCAAGAGGTAAGTAAAGATCTATTACAAATAAATCTAATACCTTTCTAATGCATTTTGCTCTATAATCTTTGCTTGCAACTGCTCTGTAGCTTTGGAGCGGATTACACAGCGGGAGATCGAGAGACAAAGATTATAGAGAAGCCTAGTTTCCCAATGATGTAGACGCCATAGTCGACGCCATCTCTGGCCCACTAATATGGCGTCGACAATCACACATGTGATACTACGCCTTTTCCACTGAGTGGCGCATCTTGCTCCTCTATAATCTTTGGTCTGAAGAAGGGTCTCGACCCGAAACGTCACCTTTTCCTTCTCTCGAGAGATGCTGCCTGGCCCGCTGAGTTACTCCAGCTTCTTGTGTCTATCTTTGGCCGACAGTTTAACTTGATTCACTTAATGACATAAAATATAGAGCCGGGAGTAAGGCAACAATCCCTCCATTGACTAGTGTTGCTGGGACATGTTGGCCGGTGTGGGCATGTTGGGCCGAAGGGCCTGTTTCCGCACTGTATCACTCTATGACTCTATGTCACACCAGTCAACACACAGGCAAGAACATTTGTAAACCCTCACAAACAGATGAGAATGTACATACTGTGGGGGTGAAATCACTGCACATTCAGAAAATCATTGAATCGTGCAACTTTTTCAGCAAAGGGGTGGCCATTTGGCCCATTAAGTCAATGTTGACCCATTAAGTCCATGTCAGCCCACAGCAAATGAATCCCATTTCCATTATCCTAACAGACACAAAATGCTGGAGTAACTCAGCGGGACCGGCAGCATCTCTGGAGCGAAGGAATTGGTGATGTTTCGGGTTGAGACCCTTCTTTAGGAAGTTTTATCTGTCCAGGTTCCTTATTTTGTACTCCAAGCCACGTTTTATGAATCGCAAGATCCCACACACTTTACTAACCACATTCTTGTGATCTCCTTTAAGGAGACGTAAATGGGTGGCAGGGTGGCACTGCTACCTTACAGCGCCAGAGACACGCGTTCGATCCGGACTGCGGATGCTATCTGTACGGAGTTTGCACGTTCTCCCCGTGACAGGGTGGGTTTTTACCTGGGTGCTCCGGTTTCCTCCCACACTCCAAAGACGTGCAGGTTTGTAAGGTTAATTGGCTTTGGTAAAATTGTAAATTGTCCTTCATGTGTAGGATAGTGCTAGTGTGCGGGGTTCATAGGCTCATAGATTCTAGGAGCAGAATTAGGCCATTCGGACCTTCCAGTCTACTCCGCCATGCAATCGTGGCTGATCTATCTTTCCCTCTCAACCCCCTTCTCCCCATAACCCCTGAAACCCTTACTGGTGGCCACGGACTTAGAAACATAGAAACATAGAAAATAGGTGCAGGAGGAGGCCATTCGGCCCTTCGAGCCAGCACCGCCATTCATTGTGATCATGGCTGATCGTCCCCTATCAATAACCTGTGCCTGCCTTCTCCCCATATCCCTTGACTCCACTAGCCCCTAGAGCTCTATCTAACTCTCTCTTAAATCCATCCAGTGATTTGGCCTCCACTGCCCTCTGTGGCAGGGAATTCCACAAATTCACAACTCTCTGGGTGAAAAGGTTTTTTCCTCACCTCAGTCTTAAATGGCCTCCCCTTTATTCTAAGACTGTGGCCCCTGGTTCTGGACTCACCCAACATTGGGAACATTTTTCCTGCATCTAGCTTGTCCAGTCCTTTTATAATTTCAGGGGTTACACAAAAGGCTGGAGAAACTCAGCGGGTGCAGCAGCATCTAAGGAGCGAAGGAGATAGGCGACGTTTCGGGTCGAGACCTTTCTTCAGTCCTTTTATAATTTCATATGTTTCTATAAGATCCCCCCTCATCCTTCTAATGGACTTGATGGGCTGAAGGGCCTGTTGCTGCGCTGTACCTCTAAAGCGTGAAGTTAGTGAGGAATAACTTACGGCCAACATAGAGGCAAGAGCCGGCCAGAATCCTGCCGTCTGACCGGTGACACACGAGGTTGTCGCCAGACTGCTGCTGCGACCCGTTCAGCCCACTGACCGTCACCATCAGCGCCGTGCTGTTGACCACCGTGTAGAGCTCCCAGCCAAGCCTCTGGCCGTTCAGCGTCCAGTAGAGGTCCCGCGAGTCCACGTGCGACTCTGGGCTGACCACGCACGTGGCCGTCAGTGAAGAACCAATGGTCAGAATTGGATCCTGGGGAACGACCACTCCCAGTGCTGGAATGGGAAGGAGCAGACACACAGCCTTACACACAGCCCGGGGTAGGCACGACAAGCTGGAGCAGCTCAGTGGCTCAGGCAGCATCTTTTTAATTTAGTCTAGTTTAGTCTTGAGATACAGCGCGGAAACAGGCCCTTCGGCCCATCGAGTCCGCGTCGACCTGCAATCCCCTCACGTTAACTAGCAATGTTACAACATTTTGAGATTTAAAAAATCAAGTCTGCAATTTATCCCATCAGATAAAGCATAAAAAGAAGTTTAATTTGACACCTAATTCACTTTCATATCTTCAGTATTAAAAAAGTTATGGCCATTTTCATACTCGGAAATTAGCATCTTGTTCCCCATTGCTTTTCCATTGAATTAACACAAAAGCTGTGATCAAGGACAGTCAAAAGCCCATAACTTTCTTAAAAATTAAGAGAACTCAATGAAATTTTCAGTTATTATAGATTGAAGCATTCTGAAACAAATAAGAAACAAGCATACTTGGATGACCTGAATTGCCTAAGTGTCCAAATATCATTCACACAATAATTCACAATATAACATGATTTTTAAATCTAATTTTCATGAATTTATAGGCCAAATGGAAGGAATTCCTGTTTAATTCCTGTAAGTTAATGGCCATTTAAATCAACTTGCGAGTGGGTTTTAGTGGAATGCGGTGGATTGGAACTTTGCTGTTTGCGATGAATTTAACCCACAGTCGGCAGGAAAAACACTGCCGGTTCGTATATATTTTTTGTCCCCTTTTCGCAACATGAAAATGTGATTAAAGGCTTCCCAAGAACCACGTTTCTATGTAAAAATAAACTGTGTACTTTATTTTATCCCCTACGTAAAATCCTTCCCATTGTCAGCGCTCACGGCTTTAGAAGATGATTTTTAAATTACTCTCGCTAATAAATGAACCAGCGTAGTTTAAAAATACCTTCATAAAACAAATGTCAGAGCAATTTCTCTTTGGCAACGAAATCCCCTGAGATGGATCGATTTGAATTGTCTGGTGAAAAACGGCATTTTAAACCCGCCCCCCTCTGAAAGGCGCCAAAGTTGCGCACACGGGGAGCGGCAGAACTGCAGCGCCGCTCAAGGTAAGTTTTGTAACATACCTACGTTAACGCTGTCCTACACACACCACAGACAATTTACACTTACACCAAGCCAATTAACATACACACCCGTGCGTCTTTGGAGTGTGGGAGGAACCCGAAGATCTGGGAGAAAACCCACGCACATCCCGGGGAGAACGTGCAAACTCCATACAGACAGCATCCGCAGTCAGGATCGAACCCGGGTCTCCGGCGCTGCAAGCACTGCAAGGCAGCAACTCTACCGCTGCACCACTGTGCCGCCCATCTCTGGAGAAAAGGAATAGGCGACACTTCGGGCCGAGTCCTTTCTTCGGACCCTGGTTCTCCGACTAGTTTCACTGACCTCCTGATGAAATGTTACTGATTGTGTGCCCTCGTTGGCACCTTCCCCTCAGCCAACAAGGAACCTTCTACATTTCCTTGATCATCGACTGCTTTGATCTGTCATTTTCACATCTCACCCTTCCATATCTCTAGTCTCCCTCTCCCCCGACTCAGTCTGAAGAAGGATCTAGACTCCTTCTCTCTTGAGATGCTGCCTGACCCGCTGAGTTACTCTAGCAATTTGGTGTCTATCTTGAAGTCTCTACATCGGGGGGGGTCTCTGAGTTACTCCAGCCTCTTGATCCCACCCCCTCTTTATTTTCCCAAAGACAGGAGATATTTGTATAGTTTACCAACAAAACAAGAGCTATGTATTTCGATATCAAGAGACACAAAGTGCTGGAGTAACTCAGCGGGACAGGCAGCATTTCTGGAGAAAATAGATAACTGTGGGTCAGGATGTTCGCCAGAGATGCTGCCTGACTCGCTGAGTTACTCCAGCACTTTGTGTCTTTACAAAAAAAAAAACAGGATCTGCAGTTCCTTGTGCCTACTATCCATTTCATTGGTGCTTTTCAGAACCTCAATACATCACAATGTGCTTCTTAGCTGATCGATTGCTTTCAAAGTGGCATCGGCATCCATTTGCACTGAGCAGGTGATTGGTTCAAGCTAGCATGTCTCAATGATGAAGGTAGATTTCTAAATATTGGCTTCAGTTGCCTCTCCTCTTGAGAGCGTGATTGTGGTGTCTTAAAATGTCTGAGCTGCAGGCATGGTTATTGTCCCGGAGTTTTCTGTTTCCTTTTGATTGTGTTGATATATTTTTGTGTTAAAACACCAAATGCAAACCTCCACTGCCTTGTGGCTGTTACCTTATTCAGGAAAAGTGAAGATTGGATCCGGCGGAATACGCGGAGGAGACCACCACTTGGCGGGTCCAACGGGTAGGAAGGTGGACCCAGCGTGGCGCAACTAGGGCGCAATGTTCACGTAGAACACTAGGTGGCCGTCCACTGCGTCCACTGACCGATCTCCTGCCGTCTGGATCCAGAACGGCCGGACGCACTTTGGGAACTCCACTCGCCCCTCTGCAGGAACTATACATCAGGAGGTGCAACTCCAGAGCCAATAAGATAATGGGAGACCCCTTCCGCCTCTGCAACGGACTGTTCCAGCTGCTACGGTCAGGCAAACGCCTCCGTTGCCATGCTGTGAGAACGGAGAGGATGAGAAAGAGTTTCTTCCCAGAGGCCATTCGGCCTGTGAACTCCTATCTCACCAGGGACTAACTCTACTGGACCACAATACCGCCCACAATATATAATATGCAAAAGAACATGTGATTCTGTTCCATTCTGTTTGTTGTTAGTTTGATGGGTTTTTTTGCACAAAGTACGCGTGCGTCGCCATTTTTCATCTCACTGCTCATCCCGTATGTGTGTGGCAAAAAAACCTGACTTGACGAGGGAGCGAGGCTGATGATTTGTGCAACTCTCCCTCACTTTAATCCAAGTCAACACACAAGCCATGACCTCAGGTCCCGTACCGCCCAGCTGGTCGAGGCAGGATCACCACGGGAGTGCATGCAACCGTGAGGAGGTCCCAGCGCCCGCCCAGCCGTGTCCCGTATGAAGGCGACCCTTCCGGGCCCGGATTGGTCTCACCGGTCACCTCCAGACCCACAAACAAAGACACTGAAGTCATGGTCTTCTTCGACTACAAAGGATGAACAACAACATATATAGACGGAACCTTTTTGTCGGTTAGTACGGTGTTTACGGAGCGCGATGTTTGGGTCTTCTCCGAGACTCCCGAACTCCAAAGACGTACGGGCATGTAGGATCATTGGCTTGGTGTGTGGGCGGAAGATTGCAACCTTAGAAGGGAGACGAGGAAACACTTTTTCTCACAGTGAGTGGCGAGTCTGTGGAATTCTCTGCCCCGGTGGGCGGTGGAGGCCGGTTCTCTGGATGCTTTCAAGAGAGAGCTAGATAGGGCTCTTAAAAATAGCGGAGTCAGTGGATATGGGGAGATGGCAGGAACGGGGTACTGATTGGGGATGATCGCATTGAATGGCGGTGCTGGCTCGAAGGGCCAAATGGCCTACTCCTGCACCTATTGTCTATTGTACCTGTTGTGCTGCTCCAGGTAAGAATTTCATCGTTCCATTTCGGGACACATGACAGTAACACACCCCGAGTTTCCCCAGCACTTTTGTCTACCTTCGATTTTTCCAGCATCTGCAGTTGTTTCTTAAATAAAACACTCTTGACTCTCCTGCTTTGCTGAGAAGGGAATCACACCCTAAGCCGCTGAGTTACTCCAGCGTTTCGTGTCTCTGTCTTTGGTGTAAACCAGCATCCGCAGTTCTTTCTTGTAACATTATTCCATAATATACCGGCTCAGAGATGAGAGAGCTGCAACTTGTGCCAATGGTGGTATCATTGTAGCTAAGTCCAGGCAGCACGCTGCAATATATGCATGTATATCTGCATTAGCCATTCATCCAGTCTGGGTTATGATATCCCTTTTACCTATCGCCCTTGCCCCCAATGAACTGCGCTGGCTCCTGCTATAGTTACCATTCACTTGACTTGTCTCATGCCTCCATAACTTCACTGTTTCTGATCTCTGGAGCATAACATAGGACTCTGCTGTATGTGCACATGCACGCACACACGCGCACACACACACGCGCACACGCACGCACACACGCACACACACACACGCACACACACACACTGACACAAATGCAGTCACGCACACACACATGCACACACATACATGCACACTCACACACACGCGTTCACACACACGCGTTCACACACACGCGCTCACACACGCGCTCACACACACATGCATACACATACATGCACACACATACATGCACACTCACACACACGCATTCACACGCGCTCACACAAGCACGTGCTCACACACACGCTCAAACGCACTCACACACGTGCTCACACACGTGCACACATGTACTTGCACACACACACATGCGCTCACACAAGCACGCGCTCACACAAGCACGCGCTCACACACGCGCTCACACATGCGCTCACACACGCACACTGAGACAACGGCCAATGACAGCCCTCTCACCGCACGCACATGAGAGTCGAGACGAGGTGGAAGAGAGACACAAAAAGCTGGAGTATCTCAACAGGACAGGCAGCATCTCTGGAGAAAAGGAATAGGTGACAGAAGGGTCTCGACCCAAATCATCGCCCATTCCTTCTCTCCAGCGACGCTGCCTGTCCCGCTGAGTTACTCCAGCTTTTTTGTGTCTTTCTTCGGTTTCAACCAGCATCTGCAGTTCCTTCTCTGGAATTCTCTGCCACAAAAGGCAGTGGAGGCCATTTCACTGGATGTATTCAAGGGAGAGTTGGATTTAGCTCTTAGGGCTAACGGAATCAAGGGATGTGGGGAGAAAGCAGGAACGGGGCACTGATTTTGGATGATGAGCCATGATCATATTGAATGGTGGTGCTGGTTCAAAGGGCCGAATGGCCTACTCCTGCACCTACTTTCTATGTTTCTATGTTTCCTACTCAGGTACATGGATAGGACAGGTTTGGGGGGATATGGGCCAAACAAACGCAGGTAGGTGGGACTAGTGTAGATGGGGCCTGTTGGTCGGTGTGGGCCAAAGTTGGGCTGAGGAGACCTGACTCCACGCTGTGTGACTCTCCGACTGTGACTCCCGGCCACTGGTGTTGAAGGCGTGCGGCAGGAGTGCGCTGGGATTCTTCCCATTCACCCTGGACCAGGGCAGCTCCAATAGCCGCCATCCCCGAGCCAGGTCTACTCCCCCACCCACCACTCCCCCACCCACCATCCCCCCTCAATCCCACCCTCAACTCCACCCACCCCCCCAACAACCCCCCCACCCCCAACCCCCCCCACCCACCCCCAACTCCCCCCCACCACCCACCATCCCACCTCAACCCCACCCACAATTCCCCCCCACCCCCTCAACCCCACCCCCAACTCCCCCCCACCCACCCCCTCAACCCCACCCACCCCCTCAACCCCAGCCCCCCACCACCACCTCGCCCCTCACCACCCCCCCAACCCCCCCACCCCATCCCCACCACACCCCCCCATTATTCCCAACCAACCCCAACCCCCCCTACCCCACATCAACCCACCCCCCACCCTTCGCCCACCCGCGTTGGATTTCAGCGACTGATCCGCAGCGAGGCAAGGGTGTGCCTGGTTTCCGGAGCATTCCAAGCCGCGCGGTGGTTGGCAGGTTGGCACGGATCCGCACTTAGCCCCAAAGAAAACACTAATCAAAAACAACAAGGGCCGTCAGAGCCATCGACAGCCTACACCAGAGAACAAGGTAGCGCCCAGCCTGGGGCTCAGGGCCCCACTAAATCCTCCTTTCATCACCTTCTTTCTTTGGAGAGTTGTCTAATTTATTTTTTTTCCCTCGCCTAGCCGCATTCTTCTCTGTGCGAGATTTATTTACCTCGCTCCTTTTATTCCCCGTGGGGTTTTTTTTTTCTCTCTAGCTTGCACCTTTTCGCTCATCCCTTTCATGAGCGCAGCCACCCAGTAATCGCACAAAGGGACCAAAGTTTGAAAATCATCCGGAAACCAGGTTGGCTCAGATCCCAGCTGCGAGGGGCTTGTAGGGGGGGGGGGGGGGGGGGGGGGGTGAAACTCTATACGCGTAGTAAATTCCTCAGGACTCCTATTTGTAATTTAAGTTGTAAAAATTATCAAACAAATCATTTTGATGGGAAAGTACTCCAAGAATGGCAAGGGCGGGCC
>CAUPSL010001384.1:0-36922 GCA_963514005.1 Raja brachyura
AGGATTGGCGTACTGAGCATGTTCCATTGTTTAAAAAGGGTTCTAAGAGTAAACCTAGCAATTATAGACCTGTTAGTTTAACATCAGTGGTGGGCAAATTAATGGAAAAGATACTTAAAGATAATATATATAATCATCTGGATAAACAGGGTCTGATTAGGAACAATCAACATGGATTTGTGCCTGGAAGGTCATGTTTGACTAATCTTCTTGAATTTTTTGAAGAGTTTACTAGGAAAATTGATGAGGGTAAAGCAGTGGATGTTGTCTATATTGACTTCAGTAAGGCCTTTAATGAGGTTCCACATGGAAGGTTGGTTAAGAAGGTTCAAGTGTTGGGTATTAATGGTGGAGTAGTAAGATGGATTCAACAGTGGCTGAATGGGAGAAGCCAGAGAGCAATGGTGGATGGCTGTTTGTCAGGTTGGAAGCCGGTGACTAGTGGGATGCCTCAGGGATCTGTGTTGGGTCCACTGTTGTTTGTCGTATACATCAATGATCTGGATGATGGGGTGGTAAATTGGATTAGTAATTATGCAGATGATACTAAGATAGGTGGTTGTGTGGATAATGAAACAGATTTTCAAAGTCTTCAGAGAGATTTAGGCCATTTGGAAGAGTGGGCTGAAAGATGGCAGATGGAGTTTAATGCTGATAAGTGTGAGGTGCTACACCTTGGCAGGACAAATCAAAATAGGACGTACATGGTAAATGGTAACGAATTGAGGAATGCAGTTGAACAGAGGGATCTAGGAATAAATGCATTGTTCCCTGAAGATGGAATCTCATGTAGATAGGGTGGTAAATAAAGCTTTTGGTGTGCTGGCCTATATAAATTGGAACATTGAGTATAGAAGTTGGGAAGAATGTTAAAATTGTACAAGGCATTGGTGAGGCCAATTCTAGAGTATGGTGTACAATTTTACTTCGGAGTCATGTTAGTGACTTCGTGACGACCCCGCCAGCATGCATGCACGACATATCGTCGACCTCATGCGAAGCGACAGGCTGGGAGGAGGGTCGCTCCTACACCGGAATGGACCCAGGTAACGAACGACTAACCCGAGGTCGGTTTTTCTTTCAGGGTTTCTGTGGGACAGAGTACCCCACCAACGGGCTGCCTCGAGAGACTGACTGCGGACCGCGGGACGCGGGCAGTCAGTGGCGGCAGAAACAGACCAGAAGTCGGGCAGTCCATTGACCCGGTAGGGTCCGGGCTCACAGACTCGCCGTTCACAGGTAGCGACGGCAGAGCGGCAGCCCCGACTCAACACCGCAGCCCGCAGGATCACCGCAGACTGGCGGCATCACTACACACCGGGAAGTCGGGCAAGCCTGTTGACCCAGGAGGGTCCGGGCTCACACTCTCGCCGTTCGCAGGTAGCAATGGCAGAGCGGCAGCCCCAACTCAACACCGTAGCCCGCAGTAATACCACGGACTGACGGTAACGTTATCCGGAAGTCGGGCAAGCCTGTTTGACCCAGGAGGGTCCGGGCTCGGAGACTGCCATTCGCGGGTAGCGAACGCAGAGCAGGTGCTCCGACTCAACGCCTCAGCCCGCAGGAATACCACGGACTGACGGTAACATTACCCGGAAGTCGGGCAAGGGAATCCCCGTCACAACCTTGTGGAATCCGGCCCACGGACTGCAGGGAACCCACTACAGAGACCACGGAATGCGGGTAGCGGGCGGCGGTCGAGTTCGCTTTTTCAAGTCGCTGGCGATGGAGCCAGCGGCTTCAGCACACTCCTCTGCCGGCAGCTTAAAAAAGGACCAACAGGTAAGTTTTACTAACCTTGAGTTGGTTGGGTTTCTGTATTGTTTAAATCCCTTACAGAAACTTCGTAATGGAGAGAAGGAGCAAAAAGAAGGCTGCTTTGAAGCATGCCATTGAAGACCGCGGGACTTCAGAGCGAGGTCGGTGGCTAACATCCCCGGAGCTGGCCATTGATTTTCCGGCAGCACCGGTACCTCGGGCCGGGAAGACAGCGCAGAAGTCAGGGAGCCCCGCTCAGTCGGGACCCAACTCTCCACCGCCACAGTGCAGGAAACTGAGAACTGGCGGGAGGACCGTGCGGGATCAGGGTAGCCAAGACCTTCAGTCTGCAGGACCGCGGACTAGCGGCAAAAGAATGCGGAAATCAGAGAGCCCCGTTCTAACAGCAGGCCCTGGCTCACCGCCTCAGTCCGGAAGACCACGGACAGGTGGCAAATCCACACACAAGTCGAGTAGCCCCGCTGGAGTGGCTGGCACCGACTTTCCGCTGCATCAGTCCAAAGGACTTCGGGCTAGTGGCAGGCATGCGCGGATGTCGTGTAGCCCCGCTGGAGCGGCTGGCACCGACTCCACACCACCTCAGTCCGGAAGACTGCGGATTGGCGGCAGATCTACAAGGAAGTCGTGTAGCCCCGCTGGAGCGGCTGGCACCGACTTTCTACCGCATCAGTCCGTAGACATTACTCCGACGGGGTGCAGACTGGCGGTAATAACCCCATTGATTCTGCAGAATCTGGCGAAGACGACCTGCCATTTGCAGATAGCTACGGCGATCGGATGATGGAGCAGCTGCGGTCGAGTTCGCATGGAGCGGATGATGGAGCAGCTGCTCCACAGGGACCTACTTCAGCAGGAGCATGTGTCCCGTGGATCATTCAGATCCACGACAGGCCCTTTCCAAGGCTGCCCAACATCTCTCCCTCCTCAGAAGGGAGCGCCAGATGTAAGGGATTGCTTAACTTAGAAGAGGGATTGACTGAAGACCCTAAGTTGCATGGGATGCAGGAAGACGAACTTCTGGGGATCGTGTCAAAATTCGCACATCCAACCCAGAAAGGTCAACCTCTTCAACCACGGCTAGCGGCCAGTATCAATTACCTGACCACACACCAGCTTCAGGAACAGGTAATTACAGAGACCACAGGCAAATACCTGGCCCCAGGAAAATGTGTGTGGTTGAATGTACCAACTGTCAACACACCCATATGGGGGAATATAAGCCTGGGATAAGGGCACAGGAGCTGAAAATCCAGAAAATCCTCAAATTACTGACTTCCGGGATTACTGCGTTTGCCAGGTCAATCGATGGTGTGGACATGACAGAACTGCTTCAGAAAAAGCTCTATCCCAAATCCCATGCTCAACCCCAAATTTGCGGGGTTGTGTAAAATTAGCGCTACGCTGTCACCAAGCTTGTTGTTTGGGGATGACCTGCCCAAACAGATCAAAGACCTAGACGAGGAAGCAAAGGGCATGATAAAACCACCTTCCTACCTCAGACTCGGAGTGGGATCCCATTCGTTGGTGTCGAAACTTATATAAACCACATAAACCATATAACAATTACAGCACAGAAACAGGCCCTCTTGGCCATTTCAGTCCATGCCGACCATTTATTTTCCCCTAGTCCCATTTACCTGCATTCAGACCATACCCCTCCATTCCCTTCCCATCTGTATACCTATCCACTTTACTTTTAAATGTTAAAATCGATCCTGTCTCCACCACTTCTGCTGGAAGCTCATTCCACACAGCCACCACTCTCTGAGTAAAGAAATTCTCCCTCATGTTACCCCTAAACTTCTGTCCCTTAATTCTCATGTCATGCCCTCTTGTTGAATCTTCCCTACCCTCAATGGGAAAAGTTTATCCACGTCAACTCTGTCTATCCCTTTCATCATTTTAAAGACCTCAATCAAGTCCCCCCTTAACCTTCTGCACTCCAAAGAATAAAGACCTAACTTGTTCAACCTTTCTCTGTAACTTAGTTGCTGGAACCCAGGCAACATTCTAGTAAATCTCCTCTATACTCTCTCTATTTTGTTGACTTCCTTCCTACAATTAAGCGACCAAAATTGTACACCATACCCCATAATTGATCTGAGGGGTATTTTTTAATTACAATCCTCTGAGACCACGATGCACTGTGACCTGGGATATAGTATAGTATAGATATAGGGGTAGTGTTGACCCTACTCAGGAGTTGGTCACCTGTTTCGGCACTCCCACTTGTAAACTCACCTATAACGTGGTGATGTTGATGGCACCCATTATAGCTCAGCGGGTCCAGACCCTCCACAAACTGAAATTGGACAGGATGGTCTCGACCCCCACCAAGGTAACCTTTTTTATAGACGAGTTCCACGCATATCCCATTGATGTATGCGTCTGTATAGCCACCGATCTCCGACATTACTAATGTCACTCAAAATTTAAGGGGAATGGAAACAGGTCTATTTATCAGTTTTAAACGCCCGCATTACAGGGTAACTGTGCAGACTATTTCCAGGTGGCTCAGGGTGGTGTTGGATGCAGCAGGGGAGACACTGATATTTTAAATCTCATTCTACCAGGGCTGTATCCACATCAGCGGTGAGGGCCATGGAGGTACCCATGGACCATGTCCTTGTAACAGCAGGCTGGGCCAATGGAGGCACGTCTCAACGGTTTTATAATAAACCTGTGGCCACTCCTGCGACGTTTGCAGATACTGTTTTAAGTTCTGTTTGATTCCGGAACTCAGGGGTTTTTTGTTTGTATTAATGAATACATGACTGTTTTTCATCTCTGTTAGAAGTCTGAAATACTTTAACACACTTCCTCCATCAGTTATTACGGCAGTGTGTGATCATGGATGTGGTCCAGGGCATGAAATCACAGAGCTTTGAAATCTTCACGAGGGATTTCGTGCCCTCCGCAGGTCAACTGGTATATGGTTTCTCTTAATCCTACTATCTCCAGTCAGTTCTGCTATTTGTAATTTCACACCGCTGCTTTGAAGTTCTGTTATCTGCTATCTGCTATCTGCTTTTTCACGCTGCAATATTCCACCTCTCCACCAATTCCAATATTGCTCTCCAGTGGGGGGGGGGGGGGGGGGAGGGGGGGGCTTTCTGTTGCGCTAGTATGGGTGTTGCGGAATGAAGCTACTAGTTTCCAGAGGGCTAGTATAGACATTGTGTGCCGAATGGATAATAGGGCTGGAAGCCAACTGTTGCAACGATTTTAAAAGCCAAACCAAGGGAAACAATTAGGCCGCAGCCACCAGACTATCAAAATCCATTTTGTGAACACAAACTTTTTAAAAAGGCAAGGGAAACAATTGGGCCACAGCCACCTGACAACCAAAATCCATTTTGTGAACACACATGTTTTAAAACGGCGAGGCAAACAATTGGGCCGCAGCCACCTGACACCCAAAATCTATTTTGTGAACACAAACGTTTTTAAACGGAGAGGCAAACAATTGGGCCACAGCCACCTGACAACCAAAATCCATTTTGTAAACACAATCTTTTTTTAAAATGCGAGGCAAACAATTGGGCCACAGTCACCTGACAACCAAAATCCATTTTGTGAACACAAACTTTTAAAAAGGCGAGGCAAACAATTGGGCCACAGCCACCTGACAACCAAAACCCATTTTGTGAACACACACTTTTTAAAAAGGCGAGTCAAACAATTGGGCCGCAGCCACCTGACAACCAAAATCCATTTTGTGAACACAAACTTTTTTAAAAGGCGAGGCAAACAATTGGGCCGCAGCCACCCAACAACCAAAATCCATTTTGTGAACACAAACCTTTTAAAAAGGCGAGGCAAACAATCGGGCCGCAGCCACCTGACAACCAAAATCCGTTTTGTGTACACAAACTTTTTAAAAACACGAGGCAAACAATTGGGCCGCAGCCACCTGACAACCAAAATCCATTTTGTGAGCACAAACTTTTTAAAAAGGCGAGGCAAACAATTGGGCCGCAGGCACCTGACAACCAAAATCCATTTTGTGATCAAAACTTTTCAAAAAGGCGAGGTAACCAGTTTGGCCGCATACACCTGACAACCAAAATCCATTTTGTGAACACAAACTTTTTAAAAAGGCGAGGCAAACAATTGGGCCGCAGGCACCTGCAGAGCCCCGCAGGGGGGAGGGGCTCTAGCGAGGTGGCTGAAAATGACGGCCATAGGTGGTGGCATTCTCTCGGAAATCGCAGCAGAGTGGGCCAAAAGTGGTCAAGATCAGACTTATAGTAATATAGATGACAAAAAAATAGAGAGAGTACAGAGGAGATTTACTAGCATGTTGCCTGGCTTTCAGCACCTAAGTTACAGAAAAAGGCTGCATAAGATAGGTCTTTATTCTTTGGAGAGCAGATGGTTAAGGGGGGACTTGATAGAGGTCTTTAAAATTATGAGAGGGATAGACAGAGTTGATGTGGATAAGCTTTTTTCCATTGAGAGTAGGGAAGATTCAAACAAGAGGACATGATTTGAGAAATAAGGGGCAGAGGTGTAGGGCTAACATGAGGGGGGAACATCTTTACTCAGTGTGGTAGCTGTGTGGAATGAGCTTCCAGTGGAAGTGGTGGAGGCAGGTTCAATTTTATCATTTAAAAATAAATTGGATAGGTATATGGACAGGAAAGGAATGGAGGGTTATGGTCTGAGTGCAGGTAGATGGGGCTGGGTGAGAGTAAGTGTTCGGCACTGACTAGAAGGGCCAAGATGGCCTGTTTCCGTGCTGTAATTGTTATATGGTTATATTATATGTTGGTTCCAGATCTCTATCGTTCGGTTCCATTTGTGTCTGCATTTTTGGTTTTCTTCAGTACTTCTCGGTGAGTCTGCATTCGAGTCCTTTCCATTTCGGGGCCTTCTGACAGTTTAGTTGGCCAGTATGGACTCGGCAGGCAATTCTGATCAGCCCGACCAGAGTCTTGGCACTCCCAGTTCCAAACCTGAGGATTTACAGGCTCAGTTATGCAGGGCTGTTCAACTTCAAGGCTCCAATCTTGGCGCCCATGAGGCTTGAGTAGGCCAACTGGCAGTGACCATCCAGCAGCTGGCAAACACGGTCAGCCAGGTCCTGTCACACCTTGCAACGCCGCCAATTCATCCCGTCTCTGCTGATGCACCTCTGCCTCTGCCCACTTGCCCAGTGGGCAGAGGCATCTAGTGGTAGAGTTGGTAGAGGTATCTAGCCCAGTGTTGAACCAGTTCTTCCCACCCCGGAGAGTTACCATGGCGATCCTTCTACCTGCAGGTCATTCCATCCCAGTGCTCCTTGGTTCCTTTGCTACAACTGTCCCGCTTTAGCACAGAACGCTCCAAAATAGACTATGCCATCTCCCTGCTGTCAGGACGTGTTTCAACCTGGGGTACAGCTGGACTTCTTCCAGGACTTTGCCCGTTTTGGCCACCCTTTGGTCGGAAGAGAGGTAGCCCAGAGGATGCTGCATCTCCGCCAGGGGGTACGCTCTATTGCCGATTACGCTATTGATTTTCGAACCACTGCTTTAGAGAGCAGTTGGTGTGATTGCGCTCTGCGCAGTATCGTCATCCATGGCCTCAATGGGAACCTGAAGGATGAGTTGACCTCTCAGGACCTTCCCTCAGATCTGGACGCACTGATTGATTTAACCCTCCAGATACATAACTGGCTCCTATAGCGAAAGCAGCTCTCAAACAGTGTCCTTACCCATCACACTCCTCTCGTCATAGTGAGCCGATTGCTCACTTCCCTCGGGAAGACGAAGCCCCACGCATCCCGGTACTGATCCAGTGGAGGGGGAGCCTATGCAGATTGGCCGCACCAGGCTGAGCGAGGCCGACCGCCAGAGACGCATACAGGAGACGTGTGGTCTCTACACTGGATGTCCCGGACACTTCACCGCTGCTAGCCAGGTAAAGGCCACCAATCCCCAGCAAGAGAGGGATTATGGGTGAGCAAGGTTTATTTGCCTCATATTTCCAGCATACTCACTCCGATTACGCAACGCTTTGGAGACACGCTATTGAAACTTAATGCTCTGATTGACTCGGGGGCAGATGATAGCTTCATTGATATCGGTGTTGCTCGGATATTTTTGATTCCCACCGTTAAAGTAGAAGAGCCCCGCCAAGCCTGTGCACTTGATGGAAGAATAATTTGGATGACATCACTGTCGAGAACCATTGCCCCTTGCCACTCATCTCCTCTGTCTTCAGCCGCCTGCAGCATGCCACCATGTTTACCAAGCTGGATCAACACAAGGCCCACCATTTGGTTCGCATCAAGGAAGGAGATGAGTGGAAGACAGCATTCGACACACCCAGCGGGCATTACGAGTACCTCGTAATGCCCTTCAGCCTGACCAATGCCTCGGCTGTCTTCCAGGCTCTGGTCAATGATGTGCTCCGGGACATGCTGAACCGGTTTGGATTTGTTTACCTAGAAGTCATCCTCGTCTACTCTGGCTCCATATTAACATACCCGCCATGTCAATAGACAATAGACAATAGGTGCAGGAGTAGGCCATTCGGCCCTTCGAGCCAGCACCGCCATTCAATGTGATCATGGCTGATCCCCAATCAGTACCCCGTTCCTGCCTTCTCCTCATATCCCCAGACTCTGCTATTTTTAAGAGCCCTATCCAGCTCACTCTTTAAAGCATCCAGAGAACCTGCCTCCACCACCCTCTGAGGCAGAGAATTCCACAGACTCGCCACTCTCTGTGAGAAAAAGTTTTTCCTCGTCTCCGTTCTAAATGGCTTACTCCTTATTCTTAAACTGTGGCCCCTGGTTCTGGACTCCCCCAACATTGGGAACATGTTTCCTGCCTCTAGCATGTCCAAGCCCTTAACAATATGTTTCAATGAGATATCCTCTCATCCTTCTATACTCCAGAGTATACAAGCCCAGCTTCTCCATTCTCTCAACATATGACAGTCCCGCCATCCCGGGAATTAACCTTGTAAACCTACGCTGCACTCCCTCAATAGCAAGAGTGACATTCCTCAAATTAGGGGACCTAAACTGCACACAATACTCCATGTGTGGTCTCACTAGGGCTCTGTACAACTGCAGAAGGACCTCTTCGCTTCTATATTCGATTCCTCTTGTTATAAAGGCCAACAATGCCATTCGCTTTCTTCACTGCCTGATGTACCTGCATGCTTACTTTCATAGACTGATGTACAAGGACCCCCCGATCCCGCTGTACTTCCCTTTTCACAACTTGACGCCATGTCCATGTCATCCTGCAGCGGCTGTGGGAAAACCAGTTGTTCGTCAAGGCGGAGAAGTGTGAGTTCCACCAGCCCACGGTCTCCTTCCTGGGATACATCCTCTCTGCTGACCATGTTGAGATGGATCCAGGAAAGGTTGAGAGTGGTGGCTGATTGGCCTGAGTCTACCTGTCGGATGGAGGTACAACGCTTCCTCGGCTTCGCCAATTTTTACCTCCACTTTATCCGCAACTACAGCATCCTGGCTGCTCCTCTTACTGCTCTCACCTCTCTACCTCCTTCAAGTTTGCCTGCTGAGGGGGCATTCTTGGACCTTGACCAACGCTTCACTACCGCCCTCATCCTGGAGCATCCTGACCCGGCCCGTCAGTTTGTGGTGGAGGTTAATGCCTCTGATGTTGGAGTTGGGGCGGTGCTTTCCCAAGGACCAGAAGATGCTCCCCTGTGCCTTCTTCTCTCGCCGCCTCTCCCCGGCTGAGAGGAATGATGACAGTTACCATGCAGCCATACAATCAAATACACAATGAAATTTAACATAAACATCCACCACAGTGGAATCAACATTCTTCACTTTGTTGGAAGGCAATAACTTTCAGTCAATCTTCCTCCTTTTGTTCACCATGGTCGGGGCCTTGAACCCTCCGCAGGTGGCCGCTACGGACGGCCTGATGTACAAGCCCCCTCATCGGGATGATCGAAACTCTGATGTCGGGATGGACGGAACACACACTCGGCTTGGAGTTCCAGAATCGGCCGCTTTCTTCCCGGAGACTGTGGCTTCACGATGTTATAGGCCGCAGGCCAGCGGTGGGCCCTGTTTTTCACCCGGTTTAACTACACCTTGTCATACTCTCCTGGTTCCAAGAATGTCAAGCCCGACTCCCTCTCCCGCCAGTTCCTTACCGACCAGGACAACCATTTCCACAAACCAATTCTGCCTCCCACCTGCCAGGTGGGCTCCATTGCCTGGGAGATTGAGACCACAGTTTGTAATGCCCAGCGTCATCACCCTGATCCTAGTTCTGGACCCCCAATAACTTATTTGTCGCAGATCCGCCCACTGTGAAGTACTCCAGTGGACCCATTCCTCTAATCTCACCTGGCATTGGCCGCACCCTCTACCTGCTGCGCCAGGGTTCCGGTGGCCCACCGTGGAGGCCGACACCCAGTCTTTCGTCCCCGCCTGCTCTGCCTGTGCACAGAGTAGGATGTCCCGTCAGCCTCCCTCTGGTCTCCTTCATCTCCTGCTTGTTCCCCGCCATCCTGGTCCCACATCGCTCTGGACTTCATGACCGGCTTGCCTCCGTCCAAGGGTAATACGGTTATTCTTACAATTGTGGACCGTTTCTCCAATGCTGCTAATTTCCTTCCTCTTCCTAAGCTCCCATCTGCTGTAGAACCTGCTCACCTCATCGTAAACCAGGTCATCAGACTCCATGGTTTCCCTCGAGACATCGTCTCTGACAGGGGTCCGCAGTTCACCTCACAGTTTTGGAAGGCTTTCTGCTCCCTGGTTGGCTCTTCCACCAGCCTCTCATCTGGGTTCCATCCACAATCTAATGGTCAGTCGGAGAGAGCCAACCAGGCACTGGAGTCCACCCTACATTGCCTGGTAACCGCCAACCCTACCACCTGGTCTAGGAAATTGGTATGGATCAAATATGCCCACAATTCTCTGCCCAGTTCTGTCTCCATTCCACTGCTCTCTTGGTTAACAGCCATTTCTGTTCCCTGACCAAGAGGAGGATGTCTCCATTCCCTCTGCCCAGGAGTTTGTGCGCTGCGGTCGTCTGTGGAAGAAATTAATTTAGAGGGAAATTAATGGAAAATGAAAAGCGGAGACTTTGCAGATTTGCTTCGAGATTTTATTGCATGATATCATGGACAGGTGGCTGCAGTAAAAGTGCTCACCAGTTCTCTGATTTCACAGCAGAATTCGCCAACAGTAAAACTGTGCAGTAAATAACTTTTGTTTACTTTTGTTAGATACTACTTGTCGCATTTGTTAGTATAATAAAGCTCGTACCACGACGTAAACAGAGTATATCTTTAATTAGCAACTCTGTACAGCAGCCGCCTGCTTGTGTGCTTGCCCGGCAACTCCCTAACTGCCACACCCCCGGGTTCCCACGTCACCTCCGGACACTGCATTCCCATAATACCACATCTCCCTTTCTTTGAGAACAAAGGGTGGACTACCTTTGTCTCTGCAGGTCTTAAGGGGTTTATTCTGCCCTTTTGCTGGAAGACCTGTCCTTGATTCAAGCATGCAAAGTAGAAATAAAATAACTTCTGCATTACCATACTGTGAACTATTACTTTAGCAGGCTGTGTTCTTCAAAACTTAAACTCTCAGGTTTCAGGTAAATGTACCAGGTTTACAGAACAATTTCACATCACAAATCAAGTCTCTTCGGCTTTCTAACCTCTCTCCCACACCTGGTCCGCACAGTCTCTGTGGTGGGGCCCTCTCTGGTGGGTGATGTTGTCGCTGATGGAGCTGGCTCTGGTGGAGCTGGCTCTGGTGGAGCTGGCTCTTCTCCCACCGGTGGCTCATCAGCATCGACTACCCCACTGTTGGTCTGCAGCGACACCAAGTGCTGCCGGTTCCTCCTCAGTGTGCCCTGCGGCACCTGGACGATATAGGAGCGAGGGGTATTGTATGTAGATAGCACTTTGCCCTGGACCCGTGCATCGGTGATCCACACCTCCTCCCCAGGTACTAGTGGCTCCAGATTTCTCACTCCGTGCCTCTTGTCGAAGGATCTTGCGTCGTTCCACCTCTTCTCCCTTTCTTTGGCCCGTCAGGCAAAACTGGATTCAGCAGGGTTGGAAGGGCAGGAACAGTAGTGCGGAGGCGGCGCCCCATCAACAGCTCGGCCGGGCTATAGCCGTTCTGTAGAGGGGTTGCTCTGTAGGCCAGCAATGCAAGATATGGGTCTGACGCCTTTGTTAGCAGGTTTTTCACGGTTTGTACAGCGCGTTCCGCCTCACCATTGCTTTGAGGAAACCTGGGGCTGCTCGTGATGTGCACAAAGCCATACTCTGCTGCAAAGGCTTTAAAGTGGCTACCTGAGAACTGGGGCCCATTGTCACTTTTAAGAACTTCACCAATTCCATGACGAGAAAACATGGATTTCAGGTGTACCCCCACATCTGTGGACCTTGTGGGTGACAGCAGCGCAACTTCCACATACCTGGAGAAATAATCTACTACTAGTAGATAAGTCTTGTCTTTCATCCTGAATAGGTCAGCTCCCAAGGTTTGCCAAGGCCTGTCTGGCATCTCCGTTGGCATCAGCGGCTCTTTGACATTCCTTCTCTCTTGGATGCAGGTTCTACATTTCAGCACCATATCATTCAGCTGGCTGCTGAGTCCTGGCCACCATACCGTCTGTTTGGCCCGGCCCCTGCACTTTGTCACCCCCAGGTGTCCCTCATGTAGTCTCTGCAGCACATTACCTTGTAAGGCTGATGGGATGACGAGCCTCGTGCCCCGCAGCAGCAGCCCATCGTGCACAGTCAGCACTGCTCTATCAGCCCAGTAATGTCTCAGCACTCCCTGCAGTTGGCTTTTGTCGGGCCAGCCGTCTGTGCAGTACTCCATCAGTGCAGAGCATGTGCTGTCTGCCCGCAGGTGCTCACGTAGGCTGCTCAGATAATCTCCACTGACAGGAATGTTGCTGATGACAGAGTCTACATAGATGTTGGTGTCCTCTAATAGGCTTGTGTCTGTGTGTGTTCTTGCGGCTCTCAGAGGAGCACGCGATAGGGTGTCGGCTGTCCCCATGCTTTTGCCAGGGACATGATTGACTGTATAGTTGTACCTCATGAGTCTCATCCTAAATCTTTGGACTCTTGGTGGGAGGTCATCCAAAGCTTTCCCTCCCAGCAGACTCACCAACGGCTTGTGGTCAGTTTCCAGCTCGAATGGTCTTCCCAGGATGAAACAGCTGAACCTTTCACATGCCCACGTCGCTGCCAATGCCTCCTTCTCTACTTGAGCATAACGCTGCTCTGTTGGTGTCATTGACCTGGACGCATATGCCACAGGTGACCACATGGCATTGCTTTTCTGCAGCAGGACTGCCCCCAGGCCAAAGGAAGAAGCATCAGCAGAGATCTTTAGAGCACTGTTTGGGTTGTATAATGTGAGTACCGGTGTGGATGACAGCTCTGTTTTTAACTGATCAAAGGCGGCCTGCTGCTCTGTCCCCCAGTACCAGTGGTTCTTCTTGGACAGCAGGTCTCGTAGCACTTTGTCTTTTTCAGCCAGGTTAGGCAAGAAGCGGCCCAACTGATTGACCATGCCCAGAAAACTCCTGAGTTCGCTGACATTTTTGGGTGCATCCATTTCTTGTACTGCTCTCGTCCTCTCTGGATCTGGCTTCACTCCATCTGCTGAAATCACATGACCCAGGAATCTGACTGTGTGGCGTGTGAGCTCACATTTGTCCATGTTGAGCGTAATGCCGGCCTTATATGCCTTCTCTAGCACCGCATGCAACCGCACATCATGCTCCTCCTGCGTCTGTCCCCAGACCAGGATGTCATCCATGTGACACAGTACCCCTCTCCAGGCCACCGGTCACTTCTGTCATCATCATCCTTTGAAAGTGCTCGGGGGCTGATGCTATGCCAAAGGGTAGACGATTAAAATAGTAGCGCCCCAAAGGCGTGATGAAGGTGGTGTATTTGGCAGACTCTTTTGTCAATGGTACTTGCCAAAAGCCCATGTTGGCATCTAATTTGCTGAATACTGTTGCGCCAGCTAGCATGCCCAGAGTGTGCTCGACAGAAGGCAGGATAAACTTTTCTCTGCATACTGATCCATTCATCATCGTGAAGTCCACACAAATGCGAACATCACCTGTTTTCTTCGGCACCACCACCATCCCGGCACACCAATCAGTCGGCTCCTCAATCTTGGTGATTATGCCCATCTTCTCCATACGGTCTATCTCCTTCCTCACTTTTCCCATAAGCGGCAGAGGGACTCTGCGTGGCGTGTGGAGAGAGAAGGGCACAGCCTCTGGCTTCAATTTAATTGAGTATGGCCTCTGAACAAGACCCAAGCCGCTACACAGCTTCGGATATTGTTGTTTCACTGATTCCACGGTGATGCCGTTAACCCTGCACACAAGCTGAAGCCGTTCTATGGCAGGCCTTCCCAACAGTGCAGTGTGCAGGTCTTTTACTACATAAATGTTTTCTATGGTTGTCTTTTTGCCTCTGCGCAGTGTTTCTCTGGCTACACCCAGGACAGAGAGTGCATTGCCCCCTGGCCCAAACAATGGGCGTGTCGACACTGCCAGGCGCTTCACATCATGCCCCTCTGTAATGTCATGGTACACCTCGGCTGGCATGGCGGTGACATCAGCACCAGTGTCTATTTTAAAGCACACTTTTTTTTTTCTCACTTCTAGCTGCACCGTCCACGGGTCTTTTCCAGCATCCACGGCTCCCAGGAAAAAGCTCTCTTCTTCCTCTGTAGTGACAGCATTGAGAGATTTTGCACTGTTTCTGCACAGTCTACCATAATGTCCCTTTTTGCCACAGTTGTGACACACAGCATCTTTAGCAGGGCATTCCCATTTCCCATGCAAGGGCATTTTTCCACATTTATAATAGGCCTTTGAACCAGGCTGAGGCCGTGTATTAAATCTATTTTTGCTTGGTGTTTGTGCTTGTGGCTGAGGCTTTGAGGGAAATTTGGGTTTTCTGTAGCTTTTAGCATGCACAGCATCAACATTAGAGCACTTGCTAGCACCGCTATTTTCTCCTCTTAAGTCAGACCACTGTCGTCTAACTTCTGCAGACTGCCTTGTTTTTGTTATTGCAGTTGCCAGGGTTAGGTCTCTGTCTAGCTGTAGCTTTTCAGACAATGAGACGTCTCTCAGCCCGACCACTAACCTGTCGCGGATCAGCTCGTTCTGTAACTGTCCATAGTTGCAGTGTTCAGCTAATCCGTATAGAGCAGTGATGAAGGAATCCACCGTTTCTCCTGGCAGTTGCACACGCTGATTGAACTTGGCTCTTTCATAGATTACATTCTTTTTAGGTATAAAAAATGCATCAAAGCCCGCCTTGACATCCGTGTACTCCCTCCTCTCATCTGCAGTTAGCGTTAGCCCCTTTAGCACATCTTCGGCTTCATCGCCCATGCAATACACTAACGTGTTCACCTGGTTTTCTGCCGACGTCGCGTTTAAATTGCTTGCAAGCCGAAAGCGGTCGAATCTCCTTATCCAACGCTCCCATTCTTGAGGCTTGGTGAAATCGAATGGCTCTGGAGGTTGTATTGCGAACGTAGCAGTTGGTGTGGGTTGCGCCATATCTGCAGGTTCGTCTCCCATTTCGCGCCAAAACGATACCCCTTCCTCTTTTTTTTTTGCTTACAAGGATCCCTTGTCTGACACCATGTCGCATTTGTTAGTATAATAAAGCTCGTACCACGACGTAAACAGAGTATATCTTTAATTAGCAACTCTGTACAGCAGCCGCCTGCTTGTGTGCTTGCCCGGCAACTCCCTAACTGCCACACCCCCGGGTTCCCACGTCACCTCCGGCCACTGCATTCCCATAATACCACACTACTCTCCAAAAATATTCTATCAACTACATGGGTACCAATTATTTCATTAGTAATATCATACTTTTCGCTTATGGTAATCTTATTCAACAACAGATTGTTAATACAAGTCAAACACAATACAAGGGCATCTTGACATTATTCTATCTTACCTTTCAGGTGGCCTACGCCACCATTCCCTCTCTGCGCCAACCATAAGACCATCCATTTACAGTAACATTTCTATGCCACTAGCGGTAGGGGGCACGGGTGATCTACTGTAACTTCTCACAGAAGGGAAAACAAGCTTCGTTATCTCCTCTGCTATTTCATGTTTACATTTACCATTCACCCTTCAACACATTCCCAGACAAGAGGTTATTACGTCTAATCTTACTTTGCCGATTTCCACGAACCTCTTTTGCACCTGGTCAAGCATCCAAACACCCTTTCGTACCTTATTCAATTCCAATCAAAATTAAGTAAGGAAGGATATTAATTTTTCTTCCACTGTTCCCTCCTTGTTGATCTTCAAGATCAACACATAGTAAGAAAGATATTAACATTTTCTCTCATTAATCAGTTGCAAACATGGAGGCATATATGCCTGATTATAATTTTGGTTGGAACCCGATACCTGGATACCTCCAAAGAAATATCTCCTTCTGGATATGGGCACAAACCCAACATTCTAATCAGATAAGGAAGCTTGTTTTTCTTATAGCAGCGCGTTCACTGTGTTCTGTGTGAAAGTTGTTTGTTGAATTTCATATTCCAATTTATAACTTCAACCTGTTTCTTGAAACTATCTAGATTCCTCACTTCACCCCACATATCCTCACTGAACCTATAATGTTAATATATTTGTAGTACAAAGATAGTTAATAAAAAATGTCTATATTTTGACACTTTTTTTATCACTACACAATTTTACGGTTCTTTTGTTTCCTTCTCCTCGAGGGTTCTGTCTGAGTGATGCAGTTTACATCTGGTGGCATATATCCAATCGGGTTTTTCTTTTACTTTTACTGCTGTCCGTGTTGTTAGTAGTCCCAAATATGGTCCTTTCCACCTAGAATCCTTGTTCATTGTTCGCACATAAACCTGATCTTCTGGTTTTAACAGGTGCAAATTTCCTTCTGCCAGTGGGACCTGTGCCAGCTTAACTTTTTCATAGATTTTACTAACATTCCTTGAGCATATCCTAAGGATTTTTCATCATTCCAAATTATAGCTACCTTCTCAGGAGTCATCGGGGGTCGGGTTCTTGATTTCATAGGTCATCCCATCAAAATCTTGTGAGATGTTAGGCCTGTTCTTCTATTTTTCTGATTTTTCTGGGTATACATCACCATGGGCATGGCATCTGACATACTTTAGCAAAGTGGCTTTTATCTCTCCATTTACTCTTTCTACCATCCCTGAGGATTGTGGTTGATATGGTGTGTGTAAATTCTACTGGAAGAGCCTTCTACAAGTTCCACTGAAAGAACCTTCGACAAATTCTGAACTAATTTACTGGTGAAATTAATTCCTCTGTCACTGTATCCCAAATCTAGGTATTATTTCTTTCATTATTGACTACCGTCCTGGCATTATCCCTCCTTCTGGGATGTGCTTCCACCCATCTGGAGAACATATCAACTTTGACCAGAATGTACTTAAAATCCTTTGTTGCTGGCATATGTACAAAATCTCAGAAGGCATTTCAGGTTGTGGTAGGTGATCAAATTTGTCAGGCGTCTTCCCTCTATTATTTTATTGACACACCAGACATGTTCTTGCAACTTTATCAATGTGGTTAAGGAAAGAGCGTTGTTTCCACCAATCTTTCCACCACCATGCACAAGAAGCACAAGAAGCGACAAGACAGACACCATTGTGCAGATGCCGAGAAGTGTGTTCAGCTCTGGCCTTGATACCACCCTGCTTTGCTCTAGGCTCTGGGCTACTTCAATGTTAACCAGGAGCTTTCTTCGTGCTGCAGACTTAATTTTAGCTGCTTGTAATAATTGCGGGGTTTGCCTCAGGGCAACCTGTTTAGCTACAGTACATACTCATCTGATCTGTTTTGCTTTGATTCATCATCATGCGATAATGTACGAGCTTCGCAGTTAATAATTGCAATTTGCCGTGGCAATTGGATATCATCCAATAAATATAATGCTTAATAGTCTTTCCTTTTGATGAAATGAATCCTCTATTTTTCCATAACTGCCCAAAGTCATGTACAACCACATACGCAGAGCGAGAATCGGTGTAGATATTAGCACTTTTATCTTCTGCCAATGTGCAGGCGCGAGTCGGGGCATACAGCTCAGCCGCCTGAGCGGACGTTCTGGATGGTAAAGCGTACGCCTCCAACATTTGGAGTGGTGTGACCACTGCATATCCTGCTAATGATCTGTAATCGCTAGGTCGGTGTGACGATCCATCAGTAAATAGGACTAGATCAGGATTATCAATCGGATGACTCTGTAAGACCAGCCGGGGAGCGGCAGTGGCTTCTGCAAGCAATAGACAATCATGGGCACAATCTTAATGTGGTACAAAGGTAGCTGGGTTTATAGCAGGTGATTGCTGATAAGTATAGTTCGGATGTGATAAAAGGTTAACTTCACATCCTCAGGGCCGGCCTTAAGAGGTGCGGGGCCCAATTGGGAACAATTTTGGTGAGCCGCAGGTTCCCAGCCAAGGTCCATAGAATCATAGAAATACAAATAAAGTCTATTATAGACTTTATATCTCTATGGTAGAATGGAAAGTAATCAAACTGTGTGCTTAAAAAAGTGCCTGGGAGTTAATGGACCAAACAGATCTAAGCTACATTTTACTTCGGAGTCACGTGAGTGACTTCGTGAAGACCCCGCCAGGCACGCATGCGCGACATATCGTCGACCGCATGCGAGCGACAGGCAGGGAGGAGCGTTGCTCCTCTACTGCAAGGAGTCTACTTAAGGGGTTGGACAAGCTAGATGCTGGAAGATTGTTCCCGATGTTGGGGGAGTCCAGAACAAGGGGTCACAGTCTAAGGATAAGGGGGAATTCCTTTAGGACCAAGATGAGGAAAACATTCTTTACACAGAGAGTGGTGAGTCTCTGGAATGCTCTGCCACAGAAGGTAGTTGAGGCCAGTTCATTGGCTATATTTAAGAGGGAGTTAGATGTGGCACTTGTGGCTAAAGGGATCAGGGGGTATGGAGAGAAGGCAGGTACGGGATACTGAGTTGGATGATCAGCCATGATCACATTGAATGGCAGTGCAGGCTCGAAGGGCTGAATGGCCTACTCCTGCACCTATTTTTCTATGTTTCTATGTTTCTATGACCTGCAGGTAAGTAAAAAACTAACCTGCAGTCTTTTTCTTCCAGGTGACCCTGTTGCAGGGTCTCGAGGCCGCCTCGTATCTGACTGCTGCGGCAGTCAGCGGCGGCACCAACAGTCTGGAGTCGGGCAGCCCGTTGACACAGGAAGGTCCGGGCTCACGCACTCGCCGGCGGAGGACGGCAGAGGCAACCCGACTCTACACCGCAGCCCGCAGGGGACACCGCAGGCTGGCAGCACGCAAAGGAGTGGGGCTTGCCGGCTCGCCGTCAGAAGTTTTCAACGGCAGAGCGGCAGCCCCGACATTACACCGCAGCCCGCAGCCGCGGGCTGGCGGTGTGCATGTTGGAGTGGGGCTTGCAGGCTCGCCGTTCAAAGTTAGGAACGGCAGAGTGGCAGCCCCGACGCTACACCGCAGCCCGCAGGGGTCTCTGCAGGTTGCTGGCATTCAGGGAAGAGCAGGCTTGCAAGCAAAGGCAGCCTGACTCCACACTGCAGCTGCAGGGATACTGTGGCCTGTCTACATTAAAGTGCCCTGCTACTCCAGGGTATGCATTGTCTTCAAGAAGTTGAGACTGCCAGCACATAAAAGTTATTAAAGTATGAGAGGCTGGTCACCATACTTCTTAAAGACCCTCAGGTAAGATACTAACCTTGAATAGCTAAGCGTCTGTATTAGAGTTTGCTTACAGATGGATGGAGACCAGAATGAAGGCACCACAGCAGGTCTCCAAGGGCCGTGCGACTTCAGATGGGAGTCAGCGGCCACCATTCCAGAAGAACGCGGAGGTCGGGGAGCCCTGCGCAGCCAGGACCTGTCTCTCCACCACGGCTGACCATGGGGCTGCAAAATGGTGGAGCACCACGCGGGAGCAGGGTAGGCAAGACCTTGACTCCCTACCACTGTCACCTAAGCATAGTGACAGTGGGGCAAAGGTGCGTAAACATGTGACCCGCTCGGCGGCTCGTTTTGTCTCTCCTACTATGCAGGTACCAGAGCAGGGGGAGAGCTGCGCACAGGTCATGCCCCGCTGCAGCGGGAGGCATCGACATACCGCCGGGGGTAACCTGCTAGACTGCAGGCCGGTGATGGATCTGCTGGAAGTCGGGGAGCCCTGCAGGAGCAGGAGGTACCAGTGTTCCACCGGAACAGGCTGCTGGGGCGCAGACCGGTGGCAGCAGTTTTTGGCTAGGCATCCCCGTTGCTACGGGTAAAGCCGGCTATGCGCCGTCACGGACCTGTGTGCTTAAGGGTGACGGTAAGCCTGCACGGACAGCGGAGCCGGTAATGGGGACCGGTACCGATTCCTTCCCTCTGCCTTCCCACCAGGCAGAGGTGCCGCTTAGGTCCAAACGACGGCGGACTAGCGGTATGTCCGTGCAGGAGTCGTACAGCCTGCAGGAGCAGGAGGTACCGGCAGTGTACCAGAACAGGCTGCCGGAGCGCAGACCGGTGGCAGCAGAATACGGTTAGGCTATCCCGTTGCTGCGGGTAAGGCCAGCCAAGCGCCGTCACAGATCCCTGGGGGTGAGGGTGACGGTGTGCCTGCACGGACCACTCCTTTCCTCTGCCTGCTCATCAGGTAGAGAGGCCGCTAAGGTCCAAGAGACACTGGGCTAGCGGGTTGTCCGTGCGGAAGTCGTTCAGCCCCGCAGGAGCGGATGCTGACGAGTACCTGTCAGCCACTTCGTTGAGGTGTGACCTACTGGCAGAAGCCCAGCGACTCATCACGGCCTGGGGAAGTCGACCTGTTGTCCATGTGTAGCGGCAACGGTCGCATGGCTAGGATGGAGCTAATGGTGGAGCAACTATATCAGCGGGAATTGGATCGGCAAGAGCGGGAGTCTCAGCGGTCCGGGAGTCGGATCATGCCGCCACCTTCAATCTCGCCTTTGTCCATCGGCAGTGCTAGGAGTCAACAGATGGCCGATTTGATGAAGAAGCGGCAGCAGAACCCACTGCTCTCGTTCCAGAAGAAGAAATTGAAGGTAGTGTCGAAATTCCGAAGTCTGTATTTTCAGGGGAACCGCTGCATTCTACATTGGCAGTAAGTATTAATTTCTTGACAACACACCAGCTCCAAGACCAGGTGCTTTCAGAAACCATGGAGAAGTACAAGGATCCTGGAAACTGTGTTACCCTGAACGTCCCGAGGGTCAACTCAGCCATCTGAGGGAACATCAGTTCCAATGCGAGGGCACAAGAGGTTAAGAGGCAGGAAATTCTGAAGCTGTTGACGTCGGGCATCACGGCACTCGTCAGGACCCTCGATGGGGCAGGTGTATCCGCAGAGCAGCAGGATGCTCTAGCCCTCCTGTGTAGCACACTTCGGGAAACTGTTTTGCTTGGAGCTCCATCCGGCCCGACCTTAACCCTGAATTCGTTGGGTTGGGTCTTACGTCCACCACACCACCAAGACAGCTGTTTGGGGAGGACCTGCCCAAGCAGGTCAAAGAACTTGATGAGGAAGCCAAAAGGGGTTGATGAAACCACCAGCATTGGCAAGGGTGCAGAAGACAGCCTTATCCTTCCTCCAAAACTCAGGGCCATCAAGAACACATCCGCACCAGCTCCCCAACAGCAGAAGCCTTGTTAGGGCAGAGCCAGCATAGACTACCTCACCACACACCAGCTGCAGGAACAGGGATTTATCGAGGCGATCGAGCAGCACCCAGCAAAGACGGAATACCAGAAACCAGAACGTCAGGCCCGCCGGTAACCATGGAGGTAAGGGGGTCTGGTTCTCTTGGAAGTGCTGCATGCATAATCTCACAAGTAGGAGGGAGGTTACATACATTCTGGGGCTCTGTTTGTCACTATCCAGGGAACAGAGCAATAGACATAATAGATGCATGTAACAGCCTTGCGCCAGGAAACCGACTTTAGACATGCTGCTAAGCTATTGGTAAATTGGAGCTACATTCCAGCCACATAATTGGGCCGTTACGCTATCAAAGCTTGGGTGAAAAAGCAAAATCTTGGCATTTAAGCGAATGCTGGACAATTACGAGCTTATGCAGCTGCCAATTGCAGCATAATTGAGGTACAATGGTGGATTAGCAATGGTTGTGATTGTTAAATCCCATCATTACATCAAACCCATTAGTCGCGTTACAAACCGACGCAAGAGCCAAGGGCTGGGGAACTACTGACACCATTCCAGTTGGGGCGGTAGATGGGATTTGCATGAGTCTACTTCTCTTCAATCACAAGGAATAAACTGTTTAGAAACGCTGGGAGCATGTCAAGCGCTGCGCGTTAATGCACTAATCTGCAGCATACGTATGTTCGTCTTCAAAATAATACCACTGAGGTGGCATATTAAACCTTATGGGTGGTGTCAAGTTAATATCTTGGGATGAATTGGAAACATTAATTTGGCTCTGGTGGATTGAAAGAAATTTGGGTTCAGCTATGTACCTTCTGGATAAGCTCAATATAGTGGCGGACACCAGGTCACAAGTATTAATAATGACATCAGGTAGATTTGAACCTCCAAATATCTGCTAAAATTATAGCCTAATATGGAACACCAGATATCGACCTCATTGCGTCCAGGTTGAGCCATTGGATACCAACATATGTCTCTTGAGAACCAGATCCTGGGGCAGTGGCGATGGACGCGTTCTCGCTACATTGGGGGGGAAATGCGGGGTTTCTATGCTTTCCCCATTCTGCTTCATCAGACAGGTGCTGCAGGATACGCAACCAGGCTCTGCAACATAAAGGACCATGGACGTCAAACAGCATCGTGCAGAGAGAGTCCAGTAGGAAGCAGTACCTCACCTACATAAGGATATGGGAGGTTTCTGTAGTCGGACCTAGACCATCTACATATCTGCTATACTCTCCAAGGTGCTGGAATACTCACGGGTCGTCATTATGATGAGTCCCTCAGTTACAGTGCTGTATACAGTGCCAGGAGTGCATTGTCATCCTATCGCAAGATTGGAGTGGGGTTTCACCAGCTGGTGTCCAAACTATGAGGGGTATGGTCTATCCACCCCTCCCCGAACATGATATTATATTACCTGAGATTGGAGGTGGTGTTGACCCTCCTCAGGAACTGGTCGCCTATGATGGACTTACTCACCATCAAAGTGGTTATGGTAATGGCACTAAACACAGCACAATGGGTCATGACTCTACAGGAATTAAACCTGGATAGAATGACCAGACCATAATAAAGTAACTTGTTTATAGAAGAGTTGCTTAAACTATACAGACCTGGGACTACAGGTCTGAAAATGGGCATCAGGTATATGGAGACGGGTCTGTTTCAGCCATGGAAACCCACGTCACAGGGTGATCGTGCAGATTATCTCCAGATGACTCAAGGTGGTATTCGGTGCAGCAGGTAAGACACTAACATTTTAAATGTCATTCTACCAGGGCTGCATCCACATCAGTGGCAAGGACCATGGCAGTGTTCATGGATTATGGCCTCGCAATAGCGAGCTGGGCCAGTGAATCTACATTTCAGCGGTTTTATAACTGACTTATAACCGCTCCCGCAACGTTGGCGGATTCAGTTTTAAGTGCTGTTCCCTAAACGTTTGTCCCCGAGTTCAGGGGGTTATTGTTGTATTAACAAATGTTATTATTTTTCAGCTTGTTCAAGTCTGAAATACGTTAACATACTTCCTCCATCAGAATTACGGCAGTGTGTGAGCATGGGCGTGGTCCAGGGCATGTAATCACAGAGCTTTGAAATCTTCACGAAGTCACTCACGTGACTCTGAAGTAAAATAGTAAGATTAAACAAGAACTTACCAGTTTGAAGTTTGATCTTTATTTTATGAGGAGTTGCGATGAGGGATTTCGTGCCCTCCGCTCCCAACCCTCTATCATAAGTTCAACTGGTGTAGTCAAGTTTTAATCTTACTATCTTTAGTCTTGTGATCTGTGATTCCACACCGCTGCTTTGAAGAATGTCGCGCATGCGTGCCTGGCGGGGTCTTCAGAGATATGTGAAGAGAAAGAGACTAGTTAAAACAAATGTTGGTCCCTTACAGTCAGAAACAGGTGAATTGATCATGGGGAACAAGGACATGGCAGACCAATTGAATAACTACTTTGGTTCTGTCTTCACTAAGGAAGACATAAATATCTGCCGGAAATAGCAGTGGAACGGGGGTCAAATAAGATGGAGGAACTGAGTGAAATCCAGGTTAGCCGGGAGGTGGTGTTGGGTAAATTGAACGGATTGAAGGCTGATAAATCCCCAGGGCCAGATAGTCTGCATCCCAGAGTACTCAAGGAGGTAGCCACAGAAATAGTGGATGCATTAGTGATAATTTTTCAAAATTCCTTAGATTCTGGAGTAGTTCCTGAGGATTGGAGGGTAGCTAATGTAATCCCACTTTTTAAAAAAGGAGGGAGAGAGAAAGCGGGGAATTACAGACCAATTAGTCTAACATCGGTAGTGGGGAAACTGCTAGAGTCAGGTATTAAAGATGGGATAGCAGCGCATTTGGAAAGTGGTGAAATCATTGGACAAAGTCAGCATGGTTTTACGAAAGGTAAATCATGTCTGACAAATCTGATAGAATTTTGCAAGGATGTAACTAGTAGAGTGGATAAGGGAGAACCAGTGGATGTGTTATATCTAGACTTTCAGAAGGCTTTCGACAAGGTCCCGCATAAGAGATTAGCATACAAACTTAAAGCACACGGTATTGGGGGTTCAGTATTGATGTGGATAGAGAACTGGCTAGCAGACAGGAGGCAAAGGGTAGGAGTAAACGGGTCCTTTTCAGAATGGCAGGCAGTGACTAGTGGGGTACCGCAAGGCTCAGTGCTGGGACCCCAGCTATTTACAATATATATTAATGATTTGGACGAGGGAATTCATTGCAACATCTCCAAATTTGCAGATGACACCAAGCTGGGTGGTATAGTTAGGTGTGAGGAGGATGCTTGGAGGCTGCAGGGTGATTTGGATAGGCTGAGTGAATGGGCAGATGCATGGCAGATGCAGTATAATGTGGATAAATGTGAGGTTATCCACTTTGGTGGCAAAAACATGAGGGTAGACTATTATCTGAATGGTGGCAGATTAGGAAAAGGGGAGATGCAACGAGACCTGGGTGTCATGGTACACCAGTCATTGAAAGTAGGCATGCCGGTGCAGCAGGCAGTGAAGAAAGCAAATGGTATGTTAGCATTCATAGCGAAAGGATTTGAGTATAGGAGCAAGGAGGTTCTACTGCAGTTGTACAGGGTTTTGGTGAGGCCACACCTGGAGTATTGCGTACAGTTTTGGTCTCCAAATCTGAGGAAAGACATCCTTGCCATAGAGGGGCTACAGAGAAGATTCACCAGACTGATTCCTGGGATGTCAGGACTTTCATATGAGGAAAGATTGGATAGACTCGGCTTGTACTCACTGGAATTTAGAAGATTGAGGGGGGGTCTTATAGAAACTTACAAAATTCTTAAGGGGTTGGACAAGCTAGATGCTGGAAGATTGTTCCCGATGTTGGGGGAGTCCAGAACAAGGGGTCACAGTCTAAGGATAAGGGGGAATTCCTTTAGGACCGAGATGAAGAAAACATTCTTTACACAGAGAGTGGTGAGTCTCTGGAATTCTCTGCTAAAGGGATCAGGGGGTATGGAGAGAAGGCAGGTATGGGATACTGAGTTGGATGATCAGCCATGATCACATTGAATGGCGGTGCAGGCTCGAAGGGCTGAATGGCCTACTCCTGCACCTATTTTTCTATGTTTCTATGTCAGATTTACCCTATGATTCCCCAAAACCACACTCGAAGGGCTGAATGGCGTACTCCTGCACCTATTTTTCTATGTTTCTATGTTTCTATGTCAGATTTACCCTATGTTTCCCCAAAACCACACTTTCAAACCCCGAGATATTTTCAATTTTGCCACACATTACACGTTTACATTCTCCCATTAACTCCTCATTACATTTAGACATTTTTATGTACACTTTTTAAAATAAAATCCTTCACCACCCCGCACCACCCCCCAGACACCATAACGGCAGCTGCTGCAGCCCGCTCCAAAAACGCCGCCTTTTTTATTCCACGCGGCTGATTTTCCCTGCCGATTCGGCTCCCGATATCACTTCCTCCACTCCCCCTGGCCCGGCTCAGTTCTATCATGCTTGCCCAAGCCAAAGTTCGTCTCTTCCACAGCTGCTTTTTGCAGTGCTCCGAAATACAGCGGGGGAACAGCCGATCTTTGCCTTGAGCCAGTGCGAAGGCAGGGACAACTTCCAATCCACCAGCAGAGTCGCTCCACAGTGAGTTCAGTTAGCTAACAACCTCCCCTGCCCCCCTCTCCTCCCCCCCTCCATCTCCCCCCCCTCCCTCTCCCCTCCCCTCCCCCTTCCCCCCCTCCAGACTCAAAAACGTGGAGATTTTGACAATTTTGGTAGGGATTTACCTTATGATTCCATAAATCCACTCCTCTCTAAATTCAGTAGATTATTTCCCCAGATTTTGAATAAATTTGTTCACAAAACATCAAAAAAATTTAATCAAACTGAAGCATATCACAGTGCCACCTCACAGATGTCCAATCACAATGGATCGCATTTACATATATGACATCACAATGGGACAGGAGTGGGAGATTGGAACCTTCACATGCTCCCACAAAAATCAAACAGCTGCATGAGTCACTGTGCCATCTCACGCCACCGCTGCCCAGCTGCTGACATTACAATAACAGTTACATTTTTACATCTACTGGTAGAAAATTTCCTTATGATTTCAATAATTCAATCCTCTATACATTTGGTTGATTATTTCCAGAGATATTGTGAGGGATGAAGTGATTGAACCCCCACTATTGGAAAGGACCAAGTGAGGCAACCAGCATCGTCCTTGAGCACCACTGAGCACCACTCATAACATTGTATAACGGCGGGAAGAGAATAAGGGATGCGGCTGTAACTGCAGGGAACTGACTTTGTGATTACAGACAGTTAACAAGGCCAGATCAATAGCAACTGAGCATGCTTAATGAAGTAAATAAATATTACCTATACGCCCCTAGTCTGAGAACTGCTCATTACCATGAACATGTTTGACCATGCGATGTATGATGTGGGAGGTACTGGGGGACGTACCAGTAGATTGTGCACCTCAGTGCTCTGATTGGTAGGAGCTAGAAGGAGAGGCTAAGTGAACAGAATTGTGTGTATAAAGGGGTTTTACTTGGCTTCAGTGTGTCTCAACTTGGAGAGGCAGCCGACTCTGCAGACTCGAAAATAAAGCATTTCTTGTTTCCCGACTTTGTCTCTGGAGTAGTGATTGTGAGCACAAAACTACATCTCTCACAATATTTATTAAAATTTATCACCAAACTGACATTTAAAAAAAATGTTAAGGTTGCCCAGCTGCTGACCTCACAATGCCTCTTGGCACCGCTCAGCCCCACCCCCCAGCCTGGCTGCTGGCCCCGCCCGCCGACCTCACAGTGCCTTTGCACCTGGCCCCAACCGGACTGGCACCCCAGCCTGCCAGGTTGTTTATTCCATTTTTTTTCCATTGAATTGAATTGAATTATTTCTCGCGTTACATCACTAATTTTTAACAACTTTTAATTTCAAAGACAGTATTTAAAAAATAAATTTGCTGTCTTCAATGACAGCTTAGATTGGACCCACTGTGTGTGTGTGGTGGGGGGGTGTCCTCCCCTGAATTCCATGGAGCTGCCGACAGTTTTTGTGCATGAGACGCGGACGCCTCATTTCCAGAACATTCTGCACACGTGACGCATGGTTGCATTTCGTTCTCTCTGTCTCCCCCCTCTCTTTCTCCCCCCCCTCTCTCTCTCCCCCTTCTTCTCCCCCACCCCCCCCTGCCCTCCCCCACCCTCCCTCCCCTAAACCCCCTCCCCCTCTCTCAATCTCCCCCCCTCTCACTCTCTCCCTTCCCCTCATCTCTCACCCCCCTCTCTCTCTCCCCTCTATCTATCTCCTCTTTCACTCTCTCCCCTTTCTCTCTCTCCTCCGCTCTCTCCCAGGGCCGGATTAGGTGAAGAGAGGCCCTAAGCTATTTCAATTGTGAGCTCCCCCCCATCCCAATCCCCCACCCCCACGACTAGAGGACCATGAATACCCGACAGTGACAGTGTGACACTTTTAGATCCTACTGTATGATGTCATTAAACAGTTGGTTTTAAAATACATATTGGATTCACCGCGGAGCAGGCGATGCTTTACCTGGATCGGCGTTTGAAGTTCTGGAGTGTTGGGCCTGCTGCATCAAATCATGGAGCTGTGGTTTGCGGAGCTCCCAGCCTCGGGCCGTGCTGATTTCAACATCGCGGAGCCCTGGGATCCCTTTGCTGAGGGCCACCAGCGTGAATCTCCACCCAGCTCAGCCTGTGGAGTTTCGAAGTCCTAGCTGCTGAGAATCTCCGATTCCGATGTCGGATGGTGACCCCCAAATTTCATTGTACCAATCACCATGGGGGGGGGGGGGGGGGGGTCCAAGAGGAGGGGGTGCGTTGGAGATGGGAAAAGGGATCATCAATGGGGGCGAGGACTCCTTCCCATGGAAGACCGTTGTGAGGTGGAGGCGACGGAAGAAGAGCTCCAAATTGCGGTGGGCACAGAACTCATTGATGCGGGGACGGAGGGGGACGGAGGGGGACGGAGGGGGGGGGGGAGGGGGACAAAGGTAAGGCCGGAGCCGGCCTTAAGCCGATTGGACAGATTACTCCCAATTGGGCCCCGCGAGTAAGGGGGGCCCCGCGCCAGAGTAATCTACTCTCGGCTCAGGTAGATGTACCCCGGGTGGAGGGGGGAGAGAGGGGCGGATCGAGAGTAGAGGGATGGAGGGGAAGAAAGGGGTAGAAGGGGAGGAGGGTGTGAGTGGGAGTGGAGAAGCGGTAGAGCACACACATCACGCACAGACCACTAACACACAGTTAGGATGGGGTAGAAGCCCAAAGGGTAGGATGGGGCTGAAGCCCGACATTTTTCATTTTGCAGTCACTAAAACGAGTGATATTGTAAATATGTATTTTTCAGAGGTGACCTACACATTTTGTTTGTTACTTGTAGGCTTACATGTATGCACTTTTATATTAAAATGTAGCTCAGATCTGTTTGGTCCATTCAGTCGCATGCACTTTTTAAGAGCACATTTTGATTACTTCCATTCTACCATAGAGATATAAAGTCTATAATAGACTTTAATTATATTTCTATGAATCTACAGACCTTGGCTGGGAACATGGGGCTCACCAAAATAGTTCCCAATTGGGCCCGCACCTCCGAAGGCCTGAAATCTGCTTGAAAAAGGTTAATTTATAACTAAACAAACAGGTTGACTTCTTAATAAACAGACAACTCACAAAGCAGTTTGGTAGACCAATTCAAAAGTTACTAATTATCGGCTGGTGGAAAGGACAAAGGTGAGGCCTCTGCTGCGGAAAAAACGTTCGGTATCTGAGAGGGGGGAGGTCAGGGCAAGGTGAGTCCACTCCAGGTGCGATGGCGAGGTGTGTAGGCCCCTCGTGCGGCGGCGAGGAAAAGGGTTTAATAAACTACATACCTTTTCCGTTGTCCTGCACTTCCAATGATCCAAGGATCAGTGGAGCAAATTCCTCTCCACAACGAATATATACCTCACCTGCATTTTAATCCCTAGCAACCCCCTCCCCCCCCCCACACCACCAAAACCTCCCCTCTCTCCCCACCCCCTTCCCTCTCTCCCACCACCCCTACCCCTCTCTTCCTCTTCCACCATTCCCCCCTACCCCTCTCCCCCCCCACTCTTCCACTTCTCTCCCCCTTCCCACAACCCTCCCTCCCCCACCCCTCTCTCTCCCCCTTCCCCCTACCTCCCTACTCTTACCCTCCCCCCCTCCCCACTCTTCCCACCCCCTTCCCTCTCTCCCACCACCCCATTCCCCTACCCCTCTCTTCCTCTTCCACCATTCCCCCCTACCCCTCTAGCCCCCCACTCTTCCACTTCTCTCCCCCTTCCCACAACCCTCCCTCCCCCACCCCTCTCTCTCCCCCTTCCCCCTACCTCCCTACTCTTACCCTCCCCCCCTCCCCACTCTTCCCACCCCCTTCCCTCTCTCCCACCACCCCATTCCCCTACCCCTCTCTTCCTCTTCCACCATTCCCCCCTACCCCTCTAGCCCCCCACTCTTCCACTTCTCTCCCCCTTCCCACAACCCTCCCTCCCCCACCCCTCTCTCTCCCCCCTACCCTCTCCACCTCCCTCCTCACTCTTCCCCCTCTCTCCCCCTACTCCTCTCCCTACCCCTCTCCCCTCCACACTCTTCCCTCCCTCCTCCCTCCCCTCCCTCCCTCCTCCCTCCCCTCCCACCCCCACCCTCTCCCCATCTTACCCCTCTCCCCTCCTGCTCCCTCTGTCTCCCCCCCCCTCCTCACCCCTCACCTCCCCCCTCCTCCCCCTCTCCTTTCTCCTCACCCCTCTCTCCCCCCTCCCCTCGCCCCTTTCTCCACATTCCCTATTCCCCTCACCCCTCTCTCCTCCTCTCCATTCCCCCCTCTCCTCACCCCTCACCCTATCTACCCCTTCACCCTCCCCACTCTCCTCCCCTCCCCATCCTCCTCTCTCTCCCTTCCCCCACCCCTTCCCTTTCCACTCCTCCCTCTCCCCACTCTCTCCCCATCTTGCCCCTCTCCCCCTTCTCCCCTCCTGCTCCCTCCCTCTCCCCCCTCTCCCCTCACCCCTCTCTCCTCACTGCTCTCCCCCCTCTCTCCTAGCCCCTCTCTCCTCGCCCGTCTTTCCTCCCATTCACTATTCCCCTCACCCCGCTCTCCTCATCCCTCTCTCCTCACCCCTCTCTCCTCACTCCTCTCTCCCCACCCTTCTCCCCACCCCTCTACCAACACATCTTTCAACTCTCCCTCACCCCTCTCTCATCACCCCCTCTCCTCACCCCATCTCCTCCCGCTCTCCCTCCTCCTCCCTCCCCCTCCCCTTTCCTCCCTCACCCATCCCTCTCTTCCCTTCCGCCCCTCCCCTACCCACTCCCTCCCCACTTTTCACCACTCCCCCCCACTCCCTTCTCCATACCCTCTCTCCCCCTTCCCCATCCTCTCTCTACGCCTCCCCCACCACTCTCACATTCCTTCCCCCACCTCCCCATCCCCCGCCCACCCTTCCCTCCTCTCCCTCCCCAATCTCTCCCCCATCTCCACCCATCCTCCTCCCCTCTCTCCTCACCGCTCTCTCCTACCCCTCTCCACACCCCTCTCTCCTACCCCTCTCTTCCTCCCTCCCTCCGCCCCTCCATGCTCTCCTCCCCATTCCCCCCTCCCTCCCCCTTCCCCTCCTCTCTCTCACCCCCCTCTCTCTCCCCTCTCTCTCTCTCCCCTGCTCTCTCTCTCTCCTGTCTCTCTGCCCTCCTCTCTCTTCCTCTCTCTCTCTCCCCTCCTCTCTCTTTCTCTCCCCTTATCTCTCTCTCTCCCCCTTCCCCCACTCACCGCTCCCCTCCCCATACCCCTCTCTCTCCCTTCCCCCCTCTCCTCCCCATCCCCAATCTCTCCCCATCTCCTTGCCCTCCCCATCTCCCTCTCCTTTGCCCACTCCCTGTCTCCTCCACCTCCTCCCCCCTCTCTCACCCCCCCTCCACACCTCTGTGTGTGGGGGGTGGTTAGTGTGCGTGTGAAGCCGCAGGAATCCTCCCCCACCCCCCCTGCAAATGCGCGTTGGGGAAACAGACCCAACGGGTCTGCACTTGGTCTAGTAAGTATTAAAACTGTCGTTCATTGGTTTGTTGGTTTGTAAGGGGTTCTATTTCGTGAAAATTTGTTTAAGTTGTTTGTGAACTTAAGGGCCTGTCCCACCAGCATGCAACTCTATGCGATTAGCGCGACCTAACGTGGTCGCTTGAGCCGTCCGGCGTCGTGGGGCAGGTCCCACTTCGATCGCCGGAGCCGTGCGGAATTGTGCGGAGTTCGTCCCGAGTTCGTCCCGACACCGCGCGGGGCTCCGAAAAACCGTCTATGTCCAAAAATTCCGCGCGGCAGCGGCTTGCCGGCTCGCAGTCGCCTCGACATTTACACACCGCCCCGACATCGTGCCTCCGTGAACCTATTTGTAAGTGCCTCCATGACCCTCTATGTGTGTGGCTCCATGGCCCTGTGTGTGTGTGTGTGCCTCGGTGCCCCTCTCTGTGTGCCCCTCTCTGCCCTGGCGAACTTACCTTGGACTTCGCTCCAAGTTCGCCTCACTATGCGCCGCGTTGCGCCACTCACCCCGACCTCCGCGCAGCCCCTACTGCCGGTTTGGTTGCGCTTGCCGCATGCAGGCGCATGCTGGTGGGAACGGCCCTGTACAGGGGATCACCCGACCTCCGCGAGGCCCCCGCTTCTAATTTGATCGCGTTCATCGCATAGAGTTGCCTGCTGGTGGGACAGGCCCTTTACTCCTCCACCCTTTGCCATAACGGAGAAATGTTTACATATTCCTGTAGAGTTTTTCCTCCTCCACATTTTGCTTTAAAATTAGAACATTTGGTTATTAATTTCCCTGCTTTTTTAGTAAAAAACATAAAAAATCTCAAAATCAAACAGCTTCTCACCCATAGTTCGTTGACAAATGTTCCATCGTGTGATGTCACAATGCCAATGCTCACAGATGTCCAATCGGAATGGATTAATCTACATCTGCCTTTGCTCCAGCCCCGGCCCCGCCCCCCGCAGCCTGTCGAAGCTCTCTCTCCTCTCTCCTCACTCCTCTCTCCTCACTCCTCTCTCCTCACCCTCCATCCTCACCCCTCTCTCCTCACCCCTCTCTCCTCACCCTCCATCCTCACCCCTCTCTCTTCACCCCTCTCTCCTCACCCCTCTCTCCTCACCCCTCCATCCTCACCCCTCTCTCCTCACCCCTCTCTCTTCACCCCCTCACCACACTCCCCCTCTCCTCACCCCCTCTCACCTCACCCTCCATCCTCACCCCTCTCTCCTCACCCCTCTCATCCTCACCCCTCTCTCCACACCCCTCACAACCTCACTCCCTCACCTCACACCCCCTCACACCTCACCCACCACATCCTCACCCATCCTCCTCACCCCTCTCTCCTCACCCCCATCCTCACCCCTCACTCCTCACCCCTCTCTCCTCACCCTCTCTCCTCACCCCTCACTCCTCACACTCCTCTCTCCTCACTCCCCCTCTCTCCTCACACCCTTCATCCTCACACCCTCACTCCTCACCCCTCCATCCTCACCCCTCTCTCCTCACCCCTCTCTCCTCACACCTCTCATCCTCACTCCCCCTCTCTCCTCACCCCTCTCTCCTCACCCTCCATCCTCACCCCTCTCTCCTCACCCTCCATCCTCACCCCTCTCTCCTCATCCCACTCTCCTCACTCCTCTCTCCTCATTCCCCCTCTCTCCTCACCCTCCATCCTCACCCCTCTCTCCTCACCCCTCTCTCCTCACCCCTCTCTCCTCACCCCTCTCTCCTCACCCCTCTCTCCTCACCCCTCTCTCCTCACTCCTCTCTGCCCCTCTCTCCTCACACCCCTCTCCTCACCCCTCTCTCCTCAGTCCTCCTTACCCCTCTCTCCTCCCCCTTCTCTCCCCATTCCCTATTCCCCTCACCCCTCTCTCCTCACCCCTCTCCCCCCTCTCCTCACCCCTCTCTCTCCCTCTCCCCTCACCCCTTTCTCCTCACTCCTCTCTCCCCCTCCCCCCTCACCCCTCCCTCCTCAGCCCTCTTTCCTCTCCCCTCAACCCTCTCCCCTCAGCCCTCTCTCCTCACCCCTCCCTCCCCACCCCTTCCTCCCCACCCCTCTCTCAACACCTCTCTCTCCTCCTCCTCCTCCCCATCTCCCCCTCTCATCACCCCTCTCCCCATTTACCCCTCTCCCCTTTACCCTCACGCTCTCCTCCCCTCCCAATCCACATCTTCGTCCTCCTCTCTCCCCCTTCCCCTTCCCTCTCCTCCCCCTCCCCACAATCTTCTCATCTTACCCCTCAATGCCCCCTCTCCCCTGCCCTCCTGCTCCCTCCTACCCCCACCCTCTCCCCCCCACTCTCCTCACCCCTCTCCTCCCCCACTCACCTCCCCCTCTCCCCTCCCCCTCTCCCCTCCCCTCTCCCCTCCCCCTCTCCCCTCCCTCTCCCCTCCCCCCTCTCCCCTCTCCCCATCTCCCCCTCCCCATCCCCACTCTCTCTCCATCTCCCTCGCCCCTCCTCCCCACCGTCCCCCCCTCACCCACACATCCTCTCCTCCTCCCCTCCCCTCCCGTCTCCCTCTCTCTCTTGCCCTTCTGTCTCTGCCCCTCTCTCTCTGTCTCTCCCCATTCTCTCTTTGCCCTCACTCTCTACACCCCCACCCTCTAGACACGTCTGCGAGTTGGGGGGCTGTGTGTTAGTGGATAGGGTGGTTATGGGGTAAAAGGAGCAAATTAATAATATTAATATATAAAGGGGGGGTAGTTAGCGTGTGTGCGGGGTGGTAGTTAGTGTGTGTGACGCGACATGCTGCCCCCCCCCCCCCCCCCCCGCAAGTTGGGGGAACAGACCCAACGGGTCTGCACTTCGTCTAGTATATATTTAAAACTCTCGTGTTGGTTTGTTCGGGTTCTATTTCGCGCATATTCGTTTTAGGCGTTTGTGAATCTCCTCCTCTGAAATTTGCAAAAAACTAAACAATTTTTATATATTCCCAGAGGGTTTTCCCTCCTCCTCTTGATGTTTGTAAAATTAGAACATTCGGTTCATCCTTTCCCTGCTTTTTCGGTAAAATACATTAAAAATGTCAAAATCTTAAAAATAATTAAACTGCATCTCGCCCACAGAACGTTGATGAATGTTCCATCGTGTGATGTCACAATGCCCAATGCTCACAGATGTCCAATCGCAATGGATCTCATTTACATATGCCTTTGCTCCAGCTCCGCCCCCCGCCGCCTGTGTCGAAGCGCGTGATCATCCCTCTCCTCACCCCTCTCTCCTCACCCCTCGCTCACTCCTCTCTCCTCACTCCTCTTTCCCCTCTCTCCTCACCCCTCTCTCCTCGCCCCTCTCTCCTTCCCCCTCTCTCCCCCCTATTCCCTATTCCCCACACCTCTCTCTCCTACCCCTCTCCTCATCCCTCTCCCCATCTCCTACCCCTCCTCCCTCTCTCCCCTTCCTCCTACCTCCCTCCCTCCTCCCTCCGCCTCTCCTCTCCCTGCCCATCCCCCCTCTCTCCCTTCCCCCCTCCCTCCACATTCCCCCTCTCCCTCCTCCTCCCCCTTTCCCTACACACTCTCTCCTCATCTCCCCCTCCCCACTCTCTCCCCATCCCCCTCTCCATCTCCTCCTCTCCTCCTCCCTCCCTCCCTCACCCCCTCTCTCTGCCCCCCCTCCTAATCCCCCCTCTCTCCCTTTCCCTTTCCCCCCACTCTCTCCCAATCCCCCCAATCCCCCCTCCCCATCTCCCACTCTCCATTCTCCTCCTCTCCATCTCCCCCTCTCCATCTCCGCCTCTCCGCCCACCTCCCTGCCCCATCCTCTTCCTGCCTCTCCACCCTCTCCCCCCTCTCCATCCCATCTCCACCCCTCCCTCAACCCCCCCTCTCTTCCCTCATCTCCCTTCCCCCCTCTCTCCCCCTCATCTCCCTCCCACTCTCCCTCTCACTCATTCTCTGCCCCACTCTCTTTGCCCCTCGAGATAGGATGGGGATGGGGTAAAATGAGCCAATTAATAATATTAATATAATATCAAGGGGTGTGGTTAGTGTGTGTGTGTGTGACGCCGCAACCTCCCTCCCCCCACCAGCCACCACGTGATGAAAGGATGGGACCCTCTCCCCCTCTCCCCTCCCTTCCCCCCTCTTCCCCTTCCCCTTCCCCACTCTCTCCCCCCTTCCCCCCTCTCCCCTCCCCCTCCCCCCCTCTCTTCACCCCTCTCTACCCCCCACTCTTCCTTTCCCACTCTCCCCCTCCCCCCTCTGTCCCTCCCCCCTCTGCCCCCCCTCCACCCTCCTCTCCCCTCATCCAACCCCCCTCTCCCCTCTCCCCTCCTCCACCCCCCTCCAACCCCCCTCTCCCCTCCTCCAAACCCCTCTCCCCTCCTCCAACCCCCTCTCCTCTCCCCTCTACCCCCTCCCTCTCCCCTCTATCTCCCCATTCCCCCTCATCTCTCTCCCCTCATCTCTCCCACCTCCTCTCTCCCCTCTACTCCCACCCCTTCCCTCTTCCCCACTCCTCCCCCCCCTCTCTCTCTCCACCTTCCCCCTCCTCTCCCACTCCCCTTATCCCCTCCCTCCCTTCCCCCCCCCGCTACCCCTAACCCCCCCTCATCCCCCTCTCCCCCTCAACCCCATCCCACATCCCCTCTGCGTATGAAGCTGCAGCCACCACCACCCCCGTTCTGCACTTGGCCAATCGGAATGGATCCATTTACATATGCCTTTGCACGAACCCCAGCCCCGCCTCCCATCACCTGTGTCGAAGCGGGTGCTCATGAATGTGGGAATATAGGGAGAGGAGTGGGAGTGATAGGGAGTGGGGAATAGATGGACTGCCCCTACCACTCCCCCCTCCCCTTCTCTCCCCACTCTTCCCCCTCTCTCTCCCCCCACCCCTCTCCCCCTCTCTCCACACTCTTCCCCCTCTCTCCCATACCTCCTGCTCCCCAACAACCACGTGATGAATGGACGGGACCCTCTCCCCCTCTCCCCTCCCTTCCCCCCCTCTTCCCCTTTCCCACTCTCTACCCCCTTCCTCCCTCTCCCCTCCCCCTCTGCCCCCCCTCCACCCCTCCTTCTCCCATCATCCAACCCCCCTCTCCCCTCCTCCAACCCCCCCTCTCCCCTCCTCCAACCCCCTCTCCCCTCCTCCAACCCCCTCTCCTCGCCCCCCCACCCCTACCCTCCTCTCCCTGTTCCACCACTCCACCCTACCCCTCTCCCCCTCCCTCCCTCACTCTTCCCCTCTCTCCCCCCCATCCCTCTCCATTCCCCTACCCCTCTCACCCCTTCCCCATCCCCTGTCTCCACCTCTGCCCCGCCCCTCACATCACCTCCCCCACCATTCTCCCCCCCCTCTCCTAAACAAT